>VZSZ01012544.1:0-10093 GCA_013398815.1 Ibidorhyncha struthersii
CCCCCCCTGCAAATTATTGTCCTGAAATTGAAAGAGGCGGTGACTCATTAATTCTCTCAAAAGTATTTCTTTCTTCCGGTTTTGAAAAACACATAGATCTGGGGGTTTATTAGTCGTAATGTAAATGGTCAATAAAGACACAAAATAATTCTACAAGACCTTTGTTATTATCCATAACAAATTGTTCATCTACATTTGTAAACATAAAGATTTTTAATTTGGCCACTGCAACTGTGCTGTGCAAGTGAGACCTAAGGCTGCCCAGACACTAATGGCTCATTCCCGTCCTTCTTACCCCTTCAGCTTTCAGAGCAGATGTTCTTAGATTTTTGCTATAGTACAATGGAAATTATATCAACTGTGGTTATGCAGTGGGAAAAAGCGTGCTATGCTGACATGATGAAATAATGACAAACGTGAGTGGGATCAATTTCCACCAGGAAATACTGGGAAAGAGTACAGTTCCTGTTCAGTGCAGCTTCTTGATAGATTTTCAGGCTGAAGGGGTTTTGTGGATAAAAATGAGAATAAAGTTCCTGTTGTTCAGTATATGGGAGAATAACATGCCCTGTGGGGCACACAATTTTCAAAGACTTGCGTATAGACATTTTTTAAAAAATATTGTTAAGTGGAAGAACTTAAATGTTTTCACATCACAGGATCTTTTTTGGTTTTATGATGTATGCTTTCCTGTCCCTTTTCCAAAGAATTATGGACCTGCTAATTTGTCAAACTGTAAATATTGGACAACATAAAACATTTTCATCTGGGGCTGAGGAGAAGGAAATCTTCATAAATACTTCTTATTTTAGTGTAGACCTATTACTTGTCTCTCTCCTACTGCCGTTGTACTTACCTGGCTATGATGGTCTCTGGGACCGGTCAGGAGAGGAAGTCCTTCACTGCTTTTCATACAAACAGGAGTTGTTTAAAAGTAGTTCATGCGTACGTCAGACATAAGTGTTAGAAATTAGACCTCAGATCTATTGCAGCTGCTAGAAGATTAAAACTGGCACCAGTATATTTAAATTAAGCTCTAAGCTTGCTCTGAAAAAAAACCCACAATTACTGATATGTAATATCTAATAAAGATTAAAAAGGCTGTAGGAAATTCTGTGCGAAAATGGTGAGGAAGTTGCCACATAGTATCCTCTCTGCAACTTACTATATGCACCTAGTATAAGTAAACATCTGATAGTCACCTGCAGAAAGCCAGTGTGATTGTCAGCCAGTTTCCCCTTTGCTGGTAGTAAAAACATTTATTATGCATACAGCCTTCAGCTGGTATGTAAACGCTGCAAGTTTCTCCCCATTTTTATGGCTTTCTTGTTGCAAATGAGTCACTTTATTTTAGTCATGGCTTTAAAATTTTTTTCTGCTTCTTTCTGTTATGCCTTTCTAATAATTTGAAAGGTTTATGCGGTGCTGTCAAGACAGTGGTTTGGCTTCTGCTCTAAGTATGCATGTTTGTTCTTTGATTGTTTTTCATCATTTTCTTTGGCATATTTATTATTAAGCGAAGTGACCACGTTCATATTCTTAGCATAAAGCATTTGACTCTGATGCACATGAAATTTTCATGAATGTGCCACGGAAATGTGTCATCGTTAAAAAATAGTCAAAGAATAGCCATAATGGTTTACCATCAAGACAGAATGGTCTATCAAGATAGTCTTTGCAAAGATCTGTGCTTTATGCAATACTGTTCCTTATTTTTGTCCGTAACTATGATGGAAAGGAATAGCCACATTAGATTTGCAGATAACACCAGCCAGGGTCTGACTGGAACCAGGCTGAAGGACCAGGGTTTCTAAATGACCTTGGCAAATAGGAGAAATGGTAAAAACATAAAAAATGCTTTAATGGGTCGGGTGAGTGGTTCATCTAGCCTAATACTCAGTCTCCAGCAGCAATGTAGTAAAAGGTTGTGAGCCAAGCCACCCTCGGCAGTCTGTTTCCTTCATATTTCTTCAGCATCCATGGTCCTTGCATCAGGGTTTCCTGCAGGATAGTGCAGCTCGGCAGCCGTTTGAGTGCAGGGTAGGGAAATAACCACCTGGGTCGAGTCGGGTTGGTATTGGTCGCAGGTTGAATGTGAGCCTATGCTGGCAGACTGGGTTGGGATCAAGGGAAACATTGCTTCCAAGTGGGTCCAAAGAGAAGTCTGACCTGCAGAAGAGACGAAGTAGTCCTTCTGCTCCATTTGATGGAGCAAGGCTTCCATACTATATATCATATCTGAGCACTGCACATAATGAAAGAATACAAAGTGCTCATTGGAATGCACTGTACGTGATAAGTGGTCGAGAAGTATCTAAGAAATTGAGTGCTGGGAGCAGAGGGGGGAGAGAGAGAAGGAACTGTTTGTTTTCCATGTTCATGGTACGTATGTCACTATCCAAATGCATGTGTACGTATGTGACAGATTTTCTTAATGCTGTTCAGAATAGGTAAAAATTTTAGCTCTGAATAACTTTAAAAAGTTTCAAATTAAAAGGAAGATGTTAAGACATGAAGTGAGGGCATGTCTTTAATAGCAATAACTTTACAAGCTGCACTGGATTTTTTTCCTCCCAGATACCAACTGCTGCTGCCTTCCATACATTTCCCAAGATTAATAACTCTTGGAGCTGTGCACAATGCATTTTCAGCTTTTGGCATATTTACCACAGTGTCATTACAGAGTACATTGACAAATGTCAGGGGGAAAGGTTACTTCTGCAGTAGCTCAAAGACTAAGCTCTTGGCTGCATCAAGATGCCACTGAAGGGCTGGGAACTTGGAGCCTTTCTTCTCTGAAACATGAGATAGGATTTATAAGCCTTCGTGTACTAGTCTGCACCTTTAAAAAGAAAAACAAACCCAAACCCCTAAAGATGCTGGTTGCACTTATCACTGGAATTGAATTTATGTGAGAGAACTGGAACTTCAAGGGCAGAGTTTATAGCCTCGCCAGGCAGGATTTAACTCTATTTACCACCTTTGTTTAATGTTGGGGGGGGTTTAATACAGAGTAGCTAAATGTCCAAAAAAAAAAGCCTAAGAAGCTGTTTTACTTGTACCATTTCTCAGTTTTAGTAGCTGCCTGGAGAATATCAGTGAACAGTTCAGTTTACTTGAAATTTTGTGATTTCCACATCACAGCGGTACTGTAAAGGTTGAACACCTCTTCAGTCAGCAGGCAGTGTTGACTCCTGAACATAGTGCAGAGTCTGGGAAGGGATAAATTCCCAGTACCTTAGCAGGATTCACATCATTGATAGTTTTTATGGAGAGAAAAGGTTGCTGTTGCAAGTTACTTACAGAAGCATTTTGAATTAGCTTTTGTCTCCCTCGGCTCCATAGAGTTGGAGATGTGAGGCCAGATCGCTGCCTCCACTGCAGGGGGTCTGGTTGAGAGGAAGACCAAGTGAGCTGGTGGTCCTTGACTGTTCTCCATAGGTTAGCTATAAGGCTTGGCAGATTTGTTACACCGAAATCAAGGACAGTCCCAGACAGGTATGGTGAGCGTGCCCTGTTTTGCAGTGCTGTGGTAAAGCAGGCATTTGCAACAAAAGCCAAAACTGCCCCAAAACCTAACACCACAGCCCATGTCTGTTGGCTGCAGAAGGGGCATCCCATATTAGGTGGAACTTCTAGCAAGCACAGTGGGAAATGAGAATTTGAGCAAGAGGACTTTACAGTCCATGTACTCAGGGAAGCCTGGGGCTGCTGGAGCTGCAGTTAAATTCCAGGTGCATATATTTATTCCCAAAAGTGGGGAAAAAATCCTTGAAATAATAATATTCCTCTATGCTTTGTTTTATGTAAGGAAAATTAGGAAAATTTTTATTAGCAACACAGCAAGAAGGACTAGGAAGGAAAAGTTGAAACTTAAATATTCCATTAGTTTTCACGTAGTTATTTACCTGCACCAACACTGAAGCTTAAATTTGTCTTCCAAGGATATTCTTGGCAGATCATGCAGCATGCCTAAAGCTATTTTAATTTCATAACTTTTAATAGAGAAAAAGGAAAACATTCATATTTTATTTTTTCCCCATCTTTCAAATGTGTGAAGGGATGTATATTGAGTTAAACACACTGGAGCAGTGAGTAGCAGGCCACAGAATGGTCTCAAAAAGGAATTTAATGAGGTGAGATTATATCCCTCCTCAAGGATTGCACTTTTTTTTTTTGATTTTGTGAACATGTTGTGAAATTCAACAGCTTGTCAATCTTAGTACAGCTTCTTTGAAACACAGGGTAGAGTATAAAAGATGGTCTATGTGGATAGCTTATATTTGGGTATGTGCGTAGTGTTTCTTGGACAGTCTCTAACCAGGCTTAGCCAAAGGGGAGGGGAATACTAGAGGTTGGAAATTTGCAGACTTTGCAACTCTTGGAAAATGCTGTAACTATGTAGTGTCTGGGTTCACTTTTTTATGAGCTCATTGCATTTTGTACTTGCTATCTATATCTAGAGAGAGGGGAAAAAAAAAACAAAACAAACAACCCACAACTACAGTCCTGGCCCTTTACATCTCTTCCAAGCGCAGCATGTCCCGCAGTCACCAGGTGAAATCCCCCAGAGCTCCCATTCTGAAAGCTGCTTGGAATATGTAATAGTTTTGGGGGGGCCTGTCTGTTGAAGGGATGTTGGAATAATAGAGAGTTATAAGTGTTTCTAAAATGATGCCATCTGCATTTTTCAAATGTTTATGGTCTCATTTCTAGTTTGTAATCTCTGTGATTGATGATTGGACAAGTTAACTGAGTACTAGCTAAAATACCAAGTAAGCGTGATGTGATTTAAACAAAGCAATTATTCTGTGGAATAGCTAAAATCTTTTCATGCTTTATTGTGCACTTTCTAAAGAATAAGCAGCTTCAGACAAAATACATCAAAGCAAGGGAAACCAATTACATCTCTACTGTAAGAATAGGAGCTCTGATTCAATGCTTGACTTAAAACTAATATTGAGAGTTTTGAAAAGACTAGAAGCAATGCAAAATTTATGCAAAACGAAATGTAAGAAATAGCATCTTTGTCCTGTTTACCCATTACTGTGCAACGTCTTTGGGTATGGGTTTGTTTATTTGTGCATACAAATTGGTAAACTGGCAAATTTATGGGTTATTACGAGTGGAAATTAGTGAGATGAGAGCAAGGAGGCAGACAGTGTTTTATTTGGGGAGTATAAATCTGAAATAGGTCTTTTTGTACAGGAGAGAAAGAAATTACCCCACATCTATTTCTGTATGTTATAGTAACTCTGAAGGGCGGGTGTATATGTCCAAATGGTCACCAGCCCTGCTCTTCAGATCAAGTGAGCAGATTACACCTCATTTCCTCGTTTTGCAAGTTAACGTGTACCAAGTTAATGTGTACCTCCCAAGAAAGTCTGAAATATGTAGCTCCCAAAGAGCCTGGGGAGTCACAGTCACCGGGATTATTTTGCTTCTGAAATCAGCCACGCCAGTTGACTGCTCTGAGATCAGTGGTCGCACTCTGCCACTTCGTGGTACAGCAGCCAGCCCGGCTAAAATCAGTGGAGGGGACAGAGTACTGTCATGGTTGGGGGGTATAAAGACTTGCATGCTCGCCATTCAACAATAAAATGATTTTTTCCTGTGAACTAGATTTGAATACACTGTGTGACCGTTTTGGGTGGTAGCAGGCAATGTGAGAGGACGTGGGAGCAGAGCAGAGGTTCATCGGGTGGCTGGCACTGGGGGTACAGCAGTGCGGAGCCTGGGAGCTCAGCAGCTGGTGGCTCTCTGGCCCTGGGCCATCCTTTCCCTCAGCATCTTCAGCTCTAGTCACCCCTCAGGAAATAAATTACACTGCTCCCCAGGCTGAGTGTTGTCACCCCAGAGATTACACAGCAACAGGAGAGGCTGCTGGTCACGTCTCAGTGCAAAGCACCTGCTGGCAGTTTCTGACTGTTTATGCAAAAGGGGGAAAAAGGGTTTACAGTCTGATTACTTAGTCAGGAGAGCCTCAGTGTTTTCTGGAGCGCTGTCACTTTGCCTTCAGCTCCCAATCTGCCAGGTTGCGGTATCCCAGCTCCCCGTACTTGGCTCCAGCTTCCTCTGCAGCCCACAGCAGTTTTTACTCAGTCTCCAGACTCACCTTTTTTCTACCACCCAGTCCCGACTTCAGTTTCCCTGAGTTTTGCCCCAGGTAATGCATCTCTTTCTCCTGCTTGACAGCTGCTCCCACCCTGCAGTTCACATCTTTTCTGCTCTGGGGTCCAGGAGAGAGACTCTAACAGAGACCATGGGAAGGGCTCAGCTCACAGAATCATAGAATAGGTTGGGTTGGAAGAGACCTTTAAAGGTCGTCTAGTCCAATGTCCCTGGCAATGAGCAGGGACATCTTCAACTAGATTGGGTTGCTCAGGGCCCCGTCCAACCTGACCTTGAATGTTTCCAGGGATGGGGCATCTACCACCTCTCTGGGCAACCTGGGCCAGTGTTTCACCACCCTCTGCATAAAAAAGTGTCTTCCTTATATCTAGTCTGAATCTATCCTCTTTTAGTTTAAAACCATTACCCCTTGTCCTGTTGCTACAGGCCCTACTAAAAAGTCCATCGCCATCCTTCTCCTAAGCCCCCTTTTCTGGAAGGTGGCAATAAGGTCTCCCCGGAGCCTTCTCTTCTCCAGGCTGCACAACCCCAACTCTCTCAGCCTTCTTCACAGCTTGCTGCATCCACGGGCGACCTCCTGCGGCGGGTGGTCGGTTGCTTGGGCAGCACAGCAGTGGGGACACTTTTAGCTGTGAAGCTGTAGGAAGGGCTATTACCAAGTCTCCTTGTGGACTTGTACCTCAGCAAGCTTGAGGGGGGGAGGGATTCACCAAAACGTATTTCTGACATTGCCTCGGTCACCAAAATTAGAAAAACTAGAGCCTTTGCTGGAATTTTTTCAAACATGAGCAAAAAATGTACTCCTTTGCTCAGCTTTCTTCTAAGAAACAGCTGATCCTCTTGACTGGTGGTTCTCCTTGTAAATTCAATATAAGGGAACCTTCGGCATAAAAAAAAAATCAGCTCAGAAGGTTGTATTATTTTGCTGAAGGTATAAGTGATTAAAAACAGAGTTTTACAATAGAAACACCAATTTCTGAGGAAATATTAGTACCGCTTATTATTAACAACTCTCAATATTATAGCTACTGGTGTGTGTGGTGTGCGTATGTGCTATCATATATATACATAGATAGGTGGATTACCAATGATGCTTTCTTCCTAGAAAGATGCTGCTTCCTAGGCAGCTTCATAAAAGTTGTATCTTGACCTAAGATTCATTTACGCTAGTAAACCTGTAGTCGTTTCAGTTTTAATGTACTAACAATGCTTGCAAAGGCAATTTGTAACAATAAAATCACTATCAGGTCCCTGTAGCAGCTTTCTTTCAGGGGCGGGGGCAACCCTTCCACTTGGCTTTAAACCCTGTCCTATTTTAAATTCCCTGTACTATTGTAAAATCCCCATAAATAAATGAAAGACCAGGATGGATTCAGTGGTCCAGGGCCACCGTGCGGTATTTTAGGATGTTACTCTCTGGAATTCTTTAAGCCGCGAAAGAAAATCACAATTAGTTGTAAAGTACCAAATGTGACCCACAATTGTGGATTCAGTGTGCTCTGCCATTAGCACAGACAAATTAAATTAAAGTTAACTGCATTAACAACTGGCAGACTCCAGAAAGTGTCCTGGTGAGAAGCTGTGCTCCATGATTAGTTTCCTGCCTTTTCACTTTCTGTCTACGTTACTGTTCCCTTGAGTTCTTGGCTGAATGCAGTGGAGCCGTTAAAACTTAGGTGCTATCTATTTCAGTGCTGTCTAGTAAAATTGGTCCTGGCAGGATTAGTCTGGGGGGGGGGAAATGGAGGGAGGGGGAAAGAAATTTAATTATTTTCACAAAGTGATTTTGGCCTATGAATATTGAGGGCAAAATAAAGAATCATGGAGTTCAGTTGTTATGTGGTTTTGCCTGCACTAATGAACGGCTACAGCACTGCCTTTTATTAAAGGAAATGAACTTGATTTTGCAGATGTCTCTGAAAATCTTTAAATATACCTGACTGGAGTAGTTTTAAACAGTTAGTTAACAACAAAGAGGTTCTTCCTGCAGCATCCTGATTTGTCCTAAATTCTCCACGTGGACAAATGACTCTATCAGTAGTTTTTCTCTAAATCTCTTATATCTCTGGTATGATTTGAGTTTGTGCAAAATTGTGTGCGGAATAATGGAAAGTACGAATATTGAGGTGATGCTCAGTTGTACATCAGTCTGGAGAAGTCAGTGACATGTCCTGTCACTTAAGGAAGAACAATTGTATTATTATATCTCTTTTCAAACTTCAGAATATTCTGAAATCGACAGGTGAGAGAAGTCCCAGGGAAATGGATGGTTGAGATTAGAATTACACAATTTTTGAAGCACATAGATGGTGCTGTATTTGGCCTTGTTTCCTGTGAGTCTGCTAATTTTACGTGAAAATTACTTTCCTCATTTGGGTTTTGTGATGGTCCTGCTATATCCCTCACCCAAGGCTGGAGTGTACTCAGTGTGAAAGAAATATTTGGACAATTTCACTGCCAAACTGAAAAAAAAAATGGCTGTGGAGCATCTGCAAGGTGATATTTTCCGAAGTATTGGCCAAACTGGACTAGTTTCACAGGAATGGCAAATGTACATTCCCAACACGTGAACAACTGATTTGCCAAACTTGACACGTGAAAGAAGGAAAGCACTAAAACTTCTCTGCTAAGCCGATGTAGAAATTTTGACTTGGCTACACTACTCGTTTTTCACTGGTCAAGGCTTTTGATCCGTTTTCGTTGTTGTTGAAGCTCTCCCAAAATTATTTTTGGCAGATAATGCCATGGAAAACCTCAGCCCAAATGGTTAAAGTTTACCGAAGTTACACGTCAGTGAAACACACCGAGAGAGGTGTGAGGCAGCTTCAGTGGTAGAGAGCTCCACCAGCTGTGCCCTCTCATGAAAAATGTTTCGTGGACGTGAGCACGGGAAACCGAAACCACTGGCCTCAGGTTACTGGGCGAGCTTCTTCACAGAGCTCTGCCAGATGTGTTGTCAGACATTTTCCTCTAACACAATCTGTACATTTGATGCATATTTTTTTGAGCCATATGGGTAAGACTCAAGATCATGATATGGAAGAAGGAGGAAGATATGGATGACAGAGGAAGAATCCATAGCTGTCCACTGAGGACGTGCTGGATATCTCCAATCGCAGGTTCAGAGAGAACCATTTGTCACTCAGCCACGCAGAAAGCCATCACCTTCGTTCTTCTCTGTATACGTCTTTCTGTGACTGTTAAAATGAAAGGGCCTTGGTTTCAGAAGGGGCGACCTTTTGGTAAGAGTGAAAAATCAGTTTCAGCAGGGAAAATAGTTTTACACAATTCACAGCTCTCGTGAAGATTATTTTAAACCTGGCTCCTCTACTCTTCATACCAGTACACATTTATTACCATTCTTGGCCCTGGTCTGCCTTCCACCAAAATGCATGATTTTTCACGGGACGATGCTGATCACATTCCACGACATGGTTCTGGGAGCGGAGGGTGGAAGGCTAAATCAAACACAGTATGTCACAACTCCTACGCCTTACAGCTGAAAGGCTGACAGTTTTCAATGAGTGGCTGAAAGCTCCATACAGCGAAGGCACCTTACTTACTTGCATTAAGAAGAATGGAAATATTGAATTGTAAAAAATTCAGCATAAATAATACCAGCATTCATGGGGAGAAGGTGTCAGAAAACAAAGTAGAAGTGGCACTATGGGCAGCAGTGCATTGTTCTGGTAGAAATAAAATAAATCTAAATTCGTACACATCATCACTAGATATCTTTGAAAAGACCGTACCTGATGCACGCGCTTTGGAACAAGGCAGACTATGCTGACATCCCATCATAGATAGCTGTAAATTAAAGAATTACACAACAAATGATGAGGGGGAGACACCAGACAGGGTGTTTGACCTCAAGTAACCTCTCCAGCTAATTAGTTGACCTAAGGTGACCCCAGTGATGTCCCCAGAGAGGGAGTTTGACCTCAAGTAACCCCGGGGGCTA
>VZSZ01012565.1:0-13866 GCA_013398815.1 Ibidorhyncha struthersii
GAACAAAATTGGTCCTGTTTTACCTCAAACCAGGACAATTACTCTCTAACTGTATATGTTCAGCAACTTTACCATAAGGATGTCTTCCTAGAAAACCAAAAGCAGAGGGAAGCCAATTTGTGTCAACAAGATGTAAATCATAGTCTTTGACTTCTTCTCAAGGTAGAAAATAATCAATCACTTGACAATTTGCTCAGTGTTTGGTTCAGTGCACAAAAATCCTTCCTTGGGACACCATCAGGAAGCAGATCATGACTAAAGAGATTCATATTGTGGACTGAATCTTCTGAAGATCTTATTAATGATAGCTAAAACTGAGGATGACAGAGCATGATTCATAGGCGTAATGAATTCTGTCCTTTGGGATCTCTGTTGTGTCATTAATGGATTCTCAGAAGTGTGATTTTTAATTACCTCAAAAGGCAAGATATGCCAGCATGTTACTCGACTCCCTCAGGCCAAATTACTTTGATTTGCAGCAGTGAATTTCCATTGACTCTGCTGAGCAGGATTTTGAGCGTGTGGGAGCTCCACGGCCTGATACTAGTCACTCTCACATGAGAATCAAAGCTGCATTCTCCTGACATAATAATAATTAATAAAGCCGCCAGCCAGTAGATGGAAGAAGTCCTGCAAAAGCCTTTTAGAAACACTACCTCACTGGTGCCATGATACGATTCCTCCTTATCTCTGATAGAAGTTGAAAAGTCTGAAGTAGAAACTCTGAGTCTATGTCCAAGCTTCATTCAGTGTGGTTCTCAGTTGTAGAGAATTATGTTTCAAAGGGGTAGAGAACACCTCTATTTTTCAAGTACCAGCCAGAACTGTCTAACTTCATCCCACCTCACTGAGGAAGAGAGTTTAGTCTTGTGCTGACTTCGTAAGAGAAGGTGTGATGGTATAGGTAAGTGCTTAAAGACTCAGAAAGTAAGAAAGATGTAGAAAGAGTCAATGGATTTTCTTCCACAAGGGTTAGTCAAGACACTGTGATAAGCGAGAGAATGGCTTGCATCTCCTCTTTACCTAAATACGTGCTTTAGCAGCAAATATTGCCTTGTTAGAGAGAAGGCAACACTCTTTTACTAGCTGCTAGTATTGGTCACTTTAGATGATTTATCCACCTGGCTGAGTAGGCTGTACTTTTTTTCCTCAGGTAAAGTCTATGGTCTAACTTAGCCTCAGTGGATTCCCTGATGCTAAAATGATCGTTTGTGGTACTTGACAGAAGAATTTATAAAGGAACAAAACATTGGGCTGGGGCTTCATAGAGGTGTGGGTTCTCCTTTCCCTGCTCTGATGAAGCCAAGATGGCACGAGCTCAGCGGGGTGGTACCTGGGCCCTCCAGCCTTTGTATTTATTTAAACAGGCAGGTGACTGGTCTGTTCCCAAAGCCTCTGAAGCAGAGGTGGAATTCATGGAGGTCTTCAGGGTATAACTCATTTGTCAATGGCAGGCGTAATCATCCTACCACACTTACCCTGTCAATGTCTCTGCAATAAGAAAGCAGACACTTTCACCACTTTCTTTGTATATATCCAGACATTTACATTATGTTTTCACTTCTTGTAACTGCTGCAGGATGCAGCCTGATGAATGAGTTATGCCTTTGGTGCCGACTGACATACAGCTGAATATGCTACCAGAATTTTAACGACATGGTCAGCAGCAGCATGCCGGTAAGATTTTTGTAGCAGTTCTCAGTTTCAGAAACCTAGTTAGAAAAGTCATTTCTCTACCAATGGCAACAGCAAGAAACAAATTTTAAAAGCCCACATGCTTTGAAAAAGAAAAGCCCCAACTTAACAAAAAGCAGCAGAATAGTGTAAATGTTAAAATTTACTGAAAGCCAGAGAGTTGCTGTGGTGCCTCATACTGTATAACTTATTTAAAATAGCTGTTGATACTGGTTTAGTGAAAAATAATCCTTCTGTAGAAAATCATTTACCTCTAGAGATGAGAATACCAGGTCCCTGTACTGCATTATTGTAATGGTTAAGCCAAGGATCGGCATCAATTTAACAGTTAAACATCGCTGCCTTTTTTGGACTGGTGTTTGCTTAGCATAGAGAAGTACATGGCAAAATAAAAAAGACTTAAGGACTGAGAATGAAGAGAGGCAAACAAAAATATTAGCAATGTTTTTTTTTTTCTTTCCTGTTTTTTTTTGGTTCATTAACTGAATGACTATTAAGTAAAATCTAATTTGTACTTGTGAAACTGCTTTTCTCTCATTTGTAGATCTTCAAGTACATTTCAGACACCCAAGTGCTATGTATAAGCACAGACCACTGTTATAAATTATTGATTTGAGGCCAGTCCCTTTTAATTGATTAGCTCAACTCAGAACACGGAACTTGAGACAGCGGTGATGCTGGAACGTAAACCCAGGAGTACCTGAGAGAAATAAGGATTGTCTTGTTTTTGTAAACTAATTTTTAAGGGTCTGTAGCTTTGTGTGGCTCACAGCTCATCGTCAATGTAAGGACACGGGCAAGGACTGAGCCTAGTTGTCAGAAAGAAAGAATGACAGAAAGAAAAATTTTCCTTCTAAATTCTTCTGTGTGTTTGTAAAGCCAACATTTAACCACATTACACTGGGTGGCCGTTTGTGACGTGCTCAGGTGATGGGCACTGCCGTGGTGAGGAGGCATGTGTCACTCCATAAAGCTCTACAAACCTTTAAACTTTTGGGAAAAGGAGCATCACGGTGTCCCAGCTGAAGGACGGAGAATAGAGGGTGAGTACTGTATGGTGCAATGGGAAGCCTCTATTGGCCTGTATGCCAGAGGGAGTTATATTTAGTCATGCTTTTTCCTCCCCTCCTATGCATCCTCCATGGAGTATTAAACTCTGCTGGTAGCCCTGTCGGATGATTATTGGTGTTTTTTTGCACAGATGCTCAAAATTACGGGTTCAGTTGTGATTTAGGCACTGATCTACAGACTGCTTTAATGTGTATGAGCTGGAATAACAAGGAAAGAAAAGAAAAAATCATAGATATTCATTAATATTTCTTGGATGCTCGGTAGGACTTGGCTTATCAGGAAGATAAAAGAACCCAAACCAGACAGTGTGTTTACCTCAGCTAGGAGTCACATATAGAATAGCCCCCCCCGCAACTATAGAGCAGACGTTGCAATTACCTACAAAGTCTTTGAGATTATTTCCTTTGATCGTTTAATGATAATGATTCTGAGGTAAATTACTTTGCTAGAGTAGATTTTGCTTTTGTAAAACATTAACTACACAAATTCTCCCTGATTTAATGGTATTTAAATTAACCATTGTTGTACAGTCAAAGACGATCTGCTAAATTGCAATATAATGTTTCAGGAGACGGAAATGAATGATTGCAATTTTATTTTCTCTGAGGTTTATGAGGATGCTTTATGGTTCAAATTAAAGAATTATTTGACTTCAATTTTCAGCAATATAATTTTATGATAACTAGAATTAATGATTGCCATTTTTAAAGCAAACAGGATAAAAACCTACTCGCCTTATCAACAAATCTAACTTGCAATTTTCTTTAGAAAAGTTCCCTTCTGCTTTAATAACTTATGTTAGCATAATAAGCAGGCCTGGCTCTTAAAACATAGTAAAAATGGGCCAAGGCAATCAACAGGAAAATGGAGGAACACTGGTTCCTGCACCTTTTACTGTATCCCCAGAGGAGAAACCAGAGGAATGGCATGACTTGAGTCCCCTTCTGAGACCCAAGTGGAAGGGTAGTAAAAGCCCTAGGAAGAGGCCAGGGATATCCTGAGATGGGCAGATGTTATTAGGGAAATGGTTGGAATTGGCAGTTCAAACCCCAAGTGGAGATGGGCGTCAGCAGTGGAAAACGGAGGCAAGTTTAACAGAAATCTTCATATGATTCAGAGGGCACTGGAAAGCTAATCTGAGATGCAGTGCACAGAATAATAACTTATAATCAGACTTTTGACAGCACCCAGAATACATGATGTGTTTTCTGCACAACTGGGAATGCTCATTTGCTGCTCAGAAAAAACTTAGTTTGGAAAAATTTGTACTGGACAAAACAAGCAAACAAAATCTGGGTGGTGTTATCTTTTATACATGGAGTTTAACCTGAATAGCTGTAATTCCTAACAGCAGAATGTCCAGTGCTTTGAATATATTGCATCATGAGAGATTATTCAGTTTAAATGTTAAGCTGTGAAAAGTGAAAATTAGAGTGTAATACCTATTTGAAGTTGTATTGAAGGACTTTTACCAAATCCTGGTGTGAATCATTGCTCTGACTTTTGTCATTGACTTGGGCAAAGTACAATACAAAACAAAGTTATAGACTAACATCTGAACAGCTTGGAGTGTGGCAGGAAAAGATTCCCTATGTTTCATAAACAATTTGACATACTGTGAATGAAATATTAAACATTCTTTAGGTAAAAAGAATCATTTCCCACCTTAGACCAACTAAAAAATTTGCAGAATTTATTATGATATAATCTTGGACCTTGTGTGTCAGGCATTAATGGCGTCCTTGGTTCTGTTTTACTTACTTCATAGAACTGCACATAAGAAATATTTCTGGTCCTTTGGTATCAATCTTAAAAAAAAACCCAAACTCACAAATTCTTAACATAGCACTAAGCTCAGTGATGCCTTAAATGCAGCTCTGCTTCAAGTCATCACGGCCACTCCCATTCTTGTGGGTGTTGGCCCTCTGTCTAACAGCACCAGGAAACTGTGACGAGAGAATGACCCCTTCTTGTATTATCTCTCTCTCACTGGTTATAACATTTCCTAGGACTGGGATATCTTCTGTGAGTGACACGTTCCACCAGGGCATCATGGTGAAAAATATTTCTGGTGGGAAGTTTCAACATTTAATCTGAAGAGAAAATATTCAATACGTCCAGATATACTTTTATAGCCATTTTTACAATTATGTTTTTGGCAAGCTGTTCTTCTAAGTAGTGTGTGTGCACCAGCAATGTTTGGATGTGATTTGGTACAATGCTGGCTCTAGAGGAAAAAGTGAGTCAGTAGCAAATGTGCACTGGTCTGCTGTGAAAACTCTTACCTGTTCCTTGGCAGGTGAGAATACCAGTCAGCTGCTCCTGCCATATCCTAAACCTAAATTAACAGAGAACCTGAACCTAAAATTTGCAATAATTTCTGAGGGAACAGTATGCATTACCTTATTTTAATTGCCGTGAGCCTAAAGAGGGGAATTTTGACAAAAATGTTTTTGTGAGGTAATCTCCCTTCACCAGCATAGATGGAAATATACTCTCAGAGCTTCTCACATCCAAGAAGGACCTTATAGTAAGGGGAAAAAGGGAAGAGAAACTGGGATATGACTTAAGGGGATATGGGAGATAAAGCTCCTATTGACTACTCTGAGGCAAAGGTGTGTTTTATGCTCATTATTCTTATGAAAGGGTTTCAAAAAAACTTGATTTCCTTCTTGTGCAAAACAGGCCTTCCCCTCTCCTTCCCTGCCTAAACCTCCCAGTTTATTATGAAACAGATGATTAATTCTTATGGCCAGCCATGAACAGGGGAGGGTTACGTAGATCATATGCTAAGCAGTGTTCTTTTAAAGTCACGGGTGTCTAAGACCAGTCAGCTAGTACAGGGCAGAGATTTAGTCACTTTTTACCTAGTGTTCTCACTTCTTAGCTAAGACATTAGCAAAGTGCTTGAAAATACAGTCCAGAGGGGATTGTAACTCCAAGTCTGTTCTGAATCACACTGATACAGAAAACCCAGAACAATTTCAGTGACTTTTCATTCTGTAGTGGTAGCATTAGACAGCATGCTTTAGGAGTAGGAATAAAGTGTGGTTTCTAGTGAGAAATTACGGAAGAAATTGAAAGCAGAAAGATGATTTTACATCAGGGAAAAAAGCAATAACTGAAGTAAAAGTAAAATAAAATGAGATGCGTAAGGGGAATCAGTCAAACAACAGTGTAATATTAATGGGGGCTGTGAATTTTGTGTGGGTTTGAGTGAGAAAGTTCAATTAAGGAAAGATGAATGCATTTTTGGGGTTTCTTTTTTTTTTTGCTATCACAAATTGCATCCTTTGCTAGGACTGCAGGGCTGATATCAGATTGCAAAGAATCCCTCTTATAATAGTTTATTATATTTGAAGAACCAAAATATTCAGAGTCTTAGACTGTGACAATGTCTTCTGAGGTGGTCACAAATTACTAGTATTGGAAGGCAAGGGCATGGCTGTTCAGAGTAATCTGCAAGATTGTTTGGTGCCTGTAATACAGAAAGAAGAACCAGTCTTTCATGTATCCCCACTAGAAGCCTTACTGAGACAAATTTGGCTCCAGCTTGTCAGAAAAGGCATTCTGAGATGTAAACTCTCCTATTGGAACTTCAATATTGTACTCCTAGTAATACATATTTGTTCCATGTACATTTAGAAAAGGCGATCTTTAAGGTAAAAGCAGAACTTGGCTAGTGCTTGACATTTCTGAACAGTAAGTTCTTTTGCCTTTGAACAATAGTCTTGATATCCTGAATGCCACTGAGGTAATCCCGCCATCTGAGGGAAAGACTGATGAAGCACTTATAACAAGAACAAGCAGTACAGGGAACAGTATAGGAGCAGATATTATCCTTCTTCCGCTCTTAGTATGTTCTTCCAGCCCAGTAGAAGAAGGATGGAAAAACATTAAGGGAACAACCTGGTGGTTGAATATCAGCCGACTGTATTTTTTCTTGAATACTTCAACCACTTGTGACTTAATTATCAATGTATAATTTAAATTTCTCATTGGAAAAGGCAGGTATGAGGCAGCAAATCAAGCCAAGCAATCCAGAGTGAATACAGACTTTGGAGCAAACCAGCTCATCTCCAGTGTATGACCTCAGTCTTTAAGCTTCGTTTCAAATGTCCAGCCTTCTCTTGGCTCCTTCCCTCCCTCCCTTTCCACATTTGCAGCTCCTTCAGAGGACCTGTTGTTTTCTTTTCTCTCCATGATTCTTGCCCATATCATTAGTAATGAAAGTGAAACTGGGAGTAATCAAAACATAGGAGACACCATTAGCTATGTATCATAACCAAAATTCAACAATTGCAATTATAGGTCCAGCAGCACAATTTAATGGTGGTTTTGATTTGATTAATTATTTTTCTCTACAAGCAGAGAGTATACAGTACTGTGCTGCACAAAACATATGTTAGGTCTAGTCATTCTGAAATCTTACCTCCTACTGAAAAAGAATATTGGAAGTTGAAAAGAAGTTCTGGGAAATATGAGCATTTTGTGGTAAAATATTGCAAAACCGTGGTGATTGCTGTAGTGTTCAAGAAATGGCTGAATTGGTAAAAAAGCAGTGAGTATTCTGAGGGAAGCTTTCCGAGTGAGATATGAAAAAAAAAATAACATAGAGAAAACCCAAAGGACATGAACTGATAGTAATTCTGACACTAACTATAAATAAAATCTTTTAGTACATCTTAGATACGTAGACTGTTGCACCAAGAAATTCAGTGACAGCAGAATACTGTGAGCAGGTAGTGAGTTGATCAATCTGAGTTAGAAAATCCTCAGTTTTCAGCGTGTATTTTACTTAGAATAGTAAGTACAAAAGCCTCCAGAACTCGGCTAGCTATATTGGAATGAATTGAATGCCATTGTGTGCAGTGCTGTGCATTTTTTCTTGTAGCTTTAGGCAGTGCTTTATATTTTGAAGCAAAGACCTTTAAAGAAAAGATTCACATCCCATGATCTAAGGGCAAAATGTTGTAAGTGGGACTATCTGAATTACTAGTATGTTGGGACAGGAAGATAGTTTGAATGGAGGCTATTGATGAAAGTAGTTCTTCATCCGTCTCATCACTAAAGCAGGATCATAAGATGCATCCATATTTCTAAGTAACTTGAATTTATAACATATCTGACATGGGACACAGCTGTTCCATTTGCAAGAAAAAGAATATTTAACTTTTAGCTGATATGGTATTAAAATGTTGTTTATAAATATTGAACCACCTCTTTAGAAGCGAGATACTGTACTTGTGTGTCACACCTGCGATGAAAGGACGGCTCTCTGGCAGGGCTGTGCATTTCCCATCTTTCGCCAGTACTTCCTTCATGTGTTTTAATGCAGTTGCTAGGTGGGATGTTTTTATGAAGCCTCCTACTCTGTTTACAGGAACATCATTAATTTGCATTTATAAAAGTGATGCTTCTTCCATTTTATAGAAAGTAATTGGATTTCTGTAAGAATATTCCTTGAATGATTTGTAAGACATGTAAGAATTTGGCATCTATTGTGATCTATCTGTAAAATTTGTTCTACAAATTAAGTCATGCTACCTGTCTGTCTACTTCATTAGTAGTGTTGTCTTTTGAATTCTAATATCAATGTAGAACAAAGAGTTCAGCCTTCTGCTATGATGCAGTCTAAACAGTGAGGGAAAAACTGATGATAGAACATTTTCCTCCTATGCAAAGGGACTATTTCACAATAGTTGATGGTCTTCCAGTGAAGATCCCATTCAGGTGGTATACTTTGACACGCAATGTAATTTTTTTATAGTGGAAGATTAAAGTAATATATTACTTACTTCTGATGCATAGATTAGAGCCCAAGATAAAATTACCTCTGCTTTTTTCTTCCTTTTTTTAATTAAAAGCAATAAATGTAGATAGGCAATGTCAGAATGAATCAGCAGTTCTTGTGTTCTGAAATTAAAGTCATGTGAAAGAAATGAAGTGTCAGATGTTGAGTTTTGCACAACATTGTGTTCCTGAAGCTTCAGAATTTAAAAAAAAAGGGAAGGAAAAGTTAAAGATAAACAAATTATTTTCAATGCTCAGAAAATCCAAAACAATTGGGAGAATTTTTAAAACTGTTGTATGCCACTTCTACAGATTTCTGGAAGACAAACAATCATGACTGCCCTGATCTTCTCTGCACTCTTGGGTCTGTCAGTGAGTAGAATCAATTTGGATTCTACAAAACCTGCACCACATGGGTAGTCTAGAGCTATGTACGATCCTCTACTGAGAACGCTACCAAACAATGAACAAGGCTTAGCCATGTAGGAGTACAGTGACAGTTAGGTACATCATTTTAGAAAAAGCTTCTTACAAGCATAGTACACTGGGTACCTAGGAGCCAAAATTGACCTTTGTTTCTTGTATCTTTATTTTGCTTGGATTTCATTATTTCAGATCCTTTAACTGGACCCACTGTAGAACACTCGACCGCTGCTTTTGCATGTAACTTATATTGCCTGTAACTCCCTACATGTGGATATGATTGTGAAGATGGCAAACTCTTCCAAAACAGTCAATAACTTTTTTGTTGCTTTCTGAACTATACTGCACAGAACAAATATGATCGAGAGGTTTCATATAGATACAGCAGAAGAAAAAGCAGCTCCCAATACATACTTTCTTGATTTACTATTATAAAAACAATTTCCAAAGACAACTTGTAATGGGCTATAGAATAACTTCCTAATGAACTAACTATGCCTTACTGTGAATAATTAGATGATCCTTCAGTTTAACTGAAGCATTAAGGAACTGTTCCAAACCTTGAAGATAAATGCAAAAGAAGTTTTTATATTTGACACTCTCTATGTCCACCTCCCTGGGAAAGGACAGACAAACACTGTCATGTTAACTATGATTTGAGAGAGATTCTCTACTAGGTGCAGGCAAAAGCAATATGATAAAAGCAATATTCAGTATGAAAGGGAAAATTCAATCCCCTGTAAATATACAGCTGGTGAAAGAATTTCTGCAATGGAGGAGAACATGATAGTTGTGATGTAATAAAAAGTTTAACAATAATTAGCTAATAGGTGATGCTTTATTGCTCTGAAGCAGAATTTCTCCATTTTCCTCCTTGTACTTACTCTAGATTATATCCATTGATAATTTAGCTCATATTTCATAATTAGGTTGCAAACCATTTATTGTGAAATAGTCAATGTATCATTTTTCTAATTGCAAAGCCAAAATGATACAGTTGTGCTTTTTTCTTGCCCTGGAGATTTGTGCAGTTTCCAAAACATCGTCAAATGCAAAGTTTTTCAACAGCTGGAGTGCGTGCACTCAAACAAATCCTCATTTGTAAGAGAAGTGTTGTCGCTTTGTGAAAAGGCTTCTTTAATGGGCAAGAGAGAATATAGTTTCCTCTCAGTCAGGACCTTTTCTTCCAAGGGAAGTGAGCAATTATGAAAGTGTGACTGAAATAAATAAAACAAAAAAGCCTGATACTTTGGGCCAGATTCTGTCAGTCTGCATCTGTACTAGAGTCTGAACAGTGCCTGGGCCCATTCCCTGGCTCTGAGATACCATCTGAATATGTCGATATCATTTTACACTCTTAAACTTTGAATTAGGTTGGAGGTGTCAAACTGCCTACTGGGAATAGTTCCTAGTCATTGTTGTTGTCTGCATGACTTTGCTTTCTGTTCTGTGCAAGCATGATTTATAGAATCATAGAATAGAATGGGTTGTCAGTGATCTTTAAGTGTTATCTAGTCCAAGGCCCCTTCAATGGACAGGTACATCTTCAACTAGACCAGGCTGCTCAGAGCCCTATCCAACCTGACCTGGAATGTTTCAGGGGATGGGGGAACTACCACCTCTCTGGGCAACCTGGGCCAGTGTTTCACCACTCTAATCATAAAAAAATTCTTCCTTCTATCTAGTCTAAATCTACCGTCTTTTGGTTTAAAACCATTACCCCTTGTCCTATTGCAACAGGCCCTGCTACAAAGATTTCCCAACGAACTTAAAGCTGGACCAGCTAGTGAGTAGGAGGAGACCTGCAACTGGAAAGTCCTGGGGTTTGAGCTGGCAACTGGGTAAGGGTCAAGGGTCCAGGCATGTGTACTGGATAGACTAAAAGTTCATGCTAACGCTCAAGGAATCTGTGTAGGGACACTTCATGTCTGCTGGGTGAGGTTCCTTTAGGAGTGGGTCTACTGTTGAATGGTGTGGGGGACCCAGTGACAAAGGCCATCAAAAAGGCTTATACACTCAGTACCCTCTTTGCCTTGGGCTTTAGCAAATTCTGCTGTCATGCTGCCGGGTACACAGGCAGCAGAGTCTGGGCAGGTGAGCTGTAATCCACAGTAGGAGACTGAATTAAGGAAACTGGACAAAGACAAGTCCGTGGGATCAGACAGGTGCACCCAAGAGTACTAAAAGAACTGGCCAGTGTCTCTGTGAGGCTGCTCTCATCAGTTTTGAAATGTCATGATGAAGTGGAGAGGTTCCTAATGACTGGCAAAAGTCATCACACCCCTCTTCAGGACAGGCAAGAAGGAAGATACAGAGTACTACCTGCCTGTCTGCCTCATCTCAGTTACTAAGGAGGATTATGAAACAAGTATTCTTCAAAGCTATTTCCATGAAAGATAAGAAGGTGGTTAGGAAAAATCAGTATGGCTTTAGCAAGGATAAATCATACTTGACTGATCTGATTACTTTCTATGATAGCACGACCTGCTTTGTGGACAAGAGGGGAAAGCAGTGGATGCCTCTAATTCAGCAAAGTTCTTAACACAGTTTCCTCCAAAGTATCCCTTTAGTGAAAATTGAGAGATATGGGTTGGATGGGTGGACAGCAAAATGTGTGGAAAGGTTGCTCAACTTTCAGCCTCAAAAAACAGTGGTCAACAGTTAAATGTCTAAGTGAAGGATGGCTACTGGCAGCATTCCTGAGGGGCCCACGATGGAAGCAATGTTACTCACTGTTTTCTTTGATAACTTGGATCCTAGAATGGAGTGCACTTTCCAGAAGTTTGTGGCTGCCACCAAACTGGAAGAACAGTTCAGTAAACTCGAGATAAATGGCTGCCATTTAGAGGGACCTGGACAGTCTGGAGAAATGGGTTGTCAAGAGTCTCATGAAGAACAATGAAAGCAAAAAAGCAAAGGTTTGCATCCAGGGTGGAATAACTTCAGGCAACAATACAGGCTGGGGGCCAGGTGGATAGAAAGCAGCTTTGCAGAAGGGACCTGGGGATCACAAACTGGCTCTTGCAAGAAAGTAGGCAGGAGTTCAGGGGAAATGATTATTCATCTGTGTTTGGCACAGGGGACCACACCTGGAGTACTGTGTCCCATTTTGGGCTCCCAAGTGCAAAAAAATTTGTCAGTATGCTGAAGTGACTCCAGCAGAGTCTATCAATATGGTGCAAGGTCTAAAGCATAGGCTGTACAGGGAGAAGCTGAGAGAGACGAGCTTGTTTAGTCTTAAGAAGAGGAAGCTGAGAGGGAATCTTTTGCTGTTTACAGCTACCTAGAGGACAGGTGGAAGTAGATGAAGGCAGATTCAGTGAAAGCACAAGAGGCAGTGGACACAAATTGCAGTAATTTGTGCCACTGAACCAGAGGTTTAGAGACGATGTGGAAGCTCCATCCCTGGAAATATTCAAAGTTTGACTGGACAAGACATGCAGCAACCTGTTCTAACTTTGAAGTTATCCTTGGTTTGCACAGGAAGGTTGGATAAGATGATCTCCAAAGGTCCCTTTAAACCCAATAATTCTATGATTTTACATATCTAAAGAAACCAAAACATCTGTGAAATGTTTTCCCTCCTGGGGATTTCCCCAGTCATGAAGAACTCCTGATACATTTGAAGCTAATATTGATTTATCTTTTTGATATTCATTTTTCTGGTCCCCCACAGTTTAGTTATAGATGATTTTAAAAGCCTTCATGAAAGCTGAAGGCCACATTGCTAAGCCATTCAAAAAAGGAGCAATAAAGTTTCCTAGAGAATGGAAAAATCCTTTACGGGAAAAAATGAGCAGTTCTGCTTTAACTTTAAGCAGAAACTTCTTTTAGTTTTGCCAGCACCTGATCTGAAGATAGGAAAATTTAAAACAGCTCAGGACGAGAAAACCTGGTCCTCAGTACCCACAGATCATTTGAACAAACAAAATGGTATTTTCATGGGAAAAGTATGTGTTTTTCCTGGTACTAGAAGATATAATTTTTATTCCTGTTGCTTAAGAGTATTGTATTTCTGCTAAGGCAAAAAGAAGTCTGAAACTACCCATACAGGCCAGGTTATGGCTGCTGTGTCGCAGATTTTCTTCAGAGAAAGGGTGTAAGTAGTATGGGTAATCACATCAATGGCCTGAGGGGCAGAGGAGAAAGCACTCCTTAGGAGGAAGCAGTGGACAAAACTGAGCTTCTGTGGTGTTCTTTGAGACTTAGATTGTGTTCTGAAAAGCTTTTTGTATGTAAAATGTGAATTGACTCCTATGGAAGACACCATTGTGTTAATAGGAAAAATGTCATTTTGCAATGGGCTTCAACGCCAACCTTTTTTAATCAAGCTGTCACTATTTACAGATAGAGTCTTGGTATTATAGGTAAAGGGCAGCTTTTCAGGAGAAAGTTTTTCTATGGCAATTTAATTTTCTCTAAAATGTGTTGTTGCCTCCAGCTGTCACTTGATTTATAAACTGGAAAGCATTACCTGGCTAAACAAAATTATCATGCATTTACCTATCAGGATTTTGCTATTGTGCATCTGGCAATGCAGCATGAGAATTGAACTTATTCATAGTGCAGCAATGGAGGAGGTATTTCTTGGTATTTTGGTTCCTTCTGAAATACTATAGCACATGTGAGTTTTAGTGGCATTATGGTATGTCATAGTCATTCTTGTATTAAACCAGGATCCTACTGTATGAACATAAAGTCCATCCCAACCCAATGGAGTTAGTAGTATAAATCCTATTATGTGCTCTTTTCCCCTTCTTCATTAATGCTGTAACTGTAAAAAGCACAATTCCTAGAAATGTCAAAGAAAATTGCCTACATAGGGAAAGTATTATACCCCATGTGGCCACCTGATCAGGATGGGGTAGTTGATGAGGCCTTCTA
>VZSZ01012608.1:0-21304 GCA_013398815.1 Ibidorhyncha struthersii
ACCCTCTAGAGCCCTCTCCCATGGGATTTCTCTAAGCAAATTACATCTGTGTAAGGCTGGTACTGACCACTTGTTCAAGCATTTAGTGATGTTTTGTGGGCCACTGATTCCTAATAATTTTATTCAATAAATGACACTCTCCATTAACTCGGTCAACTACAATTAAAGCTCAGTTTTCAGTGCTGCCCTGGACTATCTAAAATCGCAAGTTGAACTTATTTCTTCTTCAGTTAAGCAGATTAAAAGAAAAAAAAAGACAGGCTACTTTTGCAATTTTACTTACACAGGAGCAGACTAGCAACAGTAATTTGTCTGTGGAAAGAACAATTTGATTAGTATTTTATCCAGCTTGAGTTTAGCCTATGAATTTATTTGGCCTTTCTTCTGCCGTTCAGCATCGAGACAGACTTTCTGAAGTCATAATGTTGTATTTCTCTGCAGAAACATGAACAATTTGTGACCACTTGAATTTAATTCAGAATGTTTCTCTTGATCAAATTATACAGTAACAAAGTGTTTGACACCACCTTATCAGTGTGGTAATTTGCTTGTGGTTGAAGCTTGTTTATATATCTACAGGCAGGAAGTATACACGGGGGATCCAGAGGCTAACCTGGAAAATGATCTTTTTTATTCCTAACCCCAAGTCCTAATAACAATAACTACTAGGATTTCTTTCTAATTGCTGTGTGAGAATTTCCTTCCAACTGTTGCATACTGTGCCTCATTTTATTACAAGTTATTCCCACTTCAGAACAGAGCACAATTTAAGCTCTTCCCTGTTTGTATCAGTGTCACAATAAGACTAGCTTCTAGCATACAAAATTGAAGTATTTTATTTTTCAAAATTGACAAACCTTTCCCACTCAGGTGGTACTTCAGGGGGCTTCTTAAAAATCTTAAGCTGAAATTTTTGGTGGTAAGAAGATACATCCTGGTAAATAAACCGTGTCTCAGAGATCATACTGTCCCATATATTCAAGTCTCACATGTGGAAAAAGAAGCTATACATTTCATATGAGCTGAAAATTTGACACCTAGAATACAGATAAAGAAATGTATCAGGAAAATGATAGAAAAATAAGAAACAATGCTTAACTGTACACAGTTATTCTAATATTTTGCACTACTGTTGGAAGTCTGTAGAAATTATTTCAGCATCACGATTTTGCAACTGAATTACTTTATATCTGGGAGTAGGTGGATGCTGAACTATACCAAGTTTGCCTTGCGGCCCATCACTAATTAGGTTTGCTGAGCATTGGTATTTCCTTCTGACAGTGGGAGGAAAACACTTTCTTCCAAATAACTTCTAGTGTTTATAAAGAACTCACATATCATTTTTAGTTATTCAGTGACTTTTTTTTTCCAAGCATCATGTATATCAGAAAATTGAAATGAAATCATTCTGTTTCTTTGTAGTGGTCTAAATTCTACATGTAGTTTTGTATCCAGGTACTGGATGCTTGCATTGAAATGTGACATTTACACTGGCTTTTGTGAGTGTTGCTTTAATTAGTTCTGTTTCCATGGGACCCTAAGTATCATGAGATGCGCTTAACGGGCAAGGACAATATTCATAAAAGAAGTGAGGTCACTTCTGTAAATGTTTGCACAGCTTTTCCAATATAGGAACTGGTACTGTCAGATAGCTTATACTGAAGACGTTTTGTCTCAAACCCTTCCAAGAGATAAGGTATAGCCCCCTTCCATTCACCTTCTCCACATGATAGTTCACTGTGGTGGTGGGAGAAAACTATAGAGAACTAGACAGGTGTTTTCATCTTTGTTCTTCTATGTGCCCGAAGGAAAAGCAGGTCTGTGGTCTTGCACCAAAGTAAACACCTGCCTGACAAGCATAGTCAGGATAAGGGCAAAGGGTCCTGGATACTTGATGAGACATGAGGACCAGAGGAGTGCAGAGACAGCTACTTCCTAGGCATGTTAAAAGGAGTTATAAAATATTAAGTGGCAGAAAGGAAAATAAAAGGCTTGGTGGATGCAGCCCTCTTCCCCTCACAATGACATTCCCTGTCATCAGGCAGAGGAACTGCAGTGATTGCAAGCAGCCAAAAGGCAGGGGGTTTGGTGAGTCTTTACAAACTCAGTTTAGCACAGCAGTCCTTGGAGGGAGTACGGGGAGGTGTAGGCAGGCAATATACACCAAGGGCCACACATGCACAAACATACCAAATGTCACATGGAGGAACAAAAATGCAAGCTGAACTCATCACCACCTGATCCTAGATAAACTAAACTGCCTTAATAGAGACAGCTCAAAAATAATAATGTTTCAGTGAATTTTTGTTTATTGACACCATCTGATGCCCCATGATGTTGCTATGGTAACTGGGAAAAATACCCCGCTACTGGCATTTCATGTTAAATGACTGCAGTTAATGATGAGTCTGTGTTAAAGGTTACATTCTCAGGAAAAAAGAAAAAAAAAAAAAGAAAAAAGCCTTTAGAAAATGCCTGCCAACATTTTTTCCTTAGAGATGAGTCTGGTCCACCCAGACTGCCACAGGCTGTTATGGACATCTTCTGAAACGTGAAAAAGAAAACAAAAAGGATGCCACTATAAGAGCTAAAGGGCTCGCTAAAAGTTATAGTCATATAGCAGTCATAGTCAAAATCACTTGGACAGCTTCTATACCACTAAAACCATTTGGAAAAAATAATTATTGCTTCTTCATGTACAGAACTGAGATTTCTTTTTTCCAGTGACAGTTTGAAACCCCAAATATTTTGAAAATTGAGACAGTCATTTCAGAAAGCTGCCATGTGGCATCTGATGAACCAAGACGGCTTGAGTG
This sequence comes from Ibidorhyncha struthersii, assembly GCA_013398815.1. Taxonomy (NCBI): domain Eukaryota; kingdom Metazoa; phylum Chordata; class Aves; order Charadriiformes; family Charadriidae; genus Ibidorhyncha; species Ibidorhyncha struthersii. Next base: position 2,817 of record VZSZ01012608.1, read on the forward strand.
TCTTTTGCCCTGTTGACCCTTGCAGGCAGAGCCCCTGTCATAGTGATGGGACGCTTGCATTAAAGACAGACACAGAAATAGTGATCTCATGGGGAAGCCTGAAACAGAAAGAAAGAAGAGGAAGATAACAGAACTATAGCTCCCAGGAAACATAGCACAAGGGTGCCACATTTGGGTAAAATACTCATTTTCTTGAATAGCCAAAGTAAGTATTCTGTAAAACACACACAATAACTCCCAAAACTCCTCCTCACCTCAGAAATAATTTTCTCAAGTACAAATAATCTGTCATTAGGTTAAAAAAAAAAATCAATATTTCAGGTGAAAACTGTTTTGTAAAATGTGGAAAGTTTTCAGCCAAACTTACTCCAGTGCCTTGACCAAATTAAAGAAGGATGCAGACTTGCTGTGTGCTGTTTGTCCCTTTCATACATGCACCTTCTGGTCATATACAGCATTTCCCACTGACCTGTGTTACCCTTCCTGTATACTGGATCTTCCAAGGATGCTGAGGCAAAAAGGCAGCTGGACATCATAAGAACCTATACTGGAGAAAAGTCTATATAAACACTAAAAAAAAATATGTAAAGGTATCCAACTCCATCCTGAGCTGTTGAGAGTAATTTAAATAATCCATGAGGAAATTGTTTTATCTTGAGATGTTTGCACTGCTTTCAGTCTCTTTTTGCTGACATTTCCTATTGTCAGTCAAGGAAATTTTCACCACAGATGTGCAGTGAGTAAGATAACAGTGCAGTAAATCTTGGAGAGGGGGTGTGGAGCAGGGCAGCATGGGAAAATTGATCCCATAATTGCTCTGAACAAGAAGACACATGAGATGGGAAGGGACCACAGATCTACATTTTCAAAACATGGGTGCTGCTGTCTGTGTAAGGGTTCTTAGGTGTGGAGTCTGAAGTGGAAACACAAAGTCAGGCACATGTCAAACCCTGGCTGAGACATCTCCTAAGCCTGCCTAATGCCTGCTACAGAAATGATCTTCAACCATTTGCAGTTCACAGTTTTTTTCCAGTGAACATGCAAATCATTGCAGAGCATAATGTCTGCCGATAGTGGGCTTGCTTTACTCAATTACCTTTTAGATACCTGTGCACAGCAATGCCTAGGCCCTCAGCACATTGTAGATCAAAACTGATACAGTTTGCTGCTACAATACCGCAAACTCTCTTCATTCACATTCACCACTTATATCTTCTACATTGCATGATTTGAAGCACTGACAGAAACTTTTCTGTTCTAACAGTCCTCCTTCCTGATATACACGCTTAAGATGCTACCTTGTCTCACTTTTTTTTTTTTTAATCCCCATCTCAAATGAGTTTAAATGTCATAGTTGCTTTTGCTGCCCATGTCTAGTGCAACCAGTGGACTAAGTAAAAGCTAAGTGGTGTGTACACCTGAAGTCACCATTCAGCACACTTCAAGCCTGTTTGCAACTTCCCCTGCAGAACAACATCTCTCTGAAGAAAACACACACGATTCAGTACAGGTGAAAACTACAGTTGTACTACCATGCATCCTACGCCATCTTATACATAGTAATACCACACCAGGTGATCAAGACCACCTTCACCTCCCCAGCACCACTTGTAGAATGAACTGTCATTTCCCTCTCCCCGTCCTGGCTCTGCAGGTGGGAAGTACATTAGTAAGCAATGCAGAGAGTTACCCAAAGCCAAACACAGGAAGAAAACCCGATATTTCCAGTCTCCCAGGGCACTCGGTATATATTCATGGGCCAGATGGTAAATGCCTTTAGCTACGGCTCCCAATGGAGCCCTGTTTCCAGCAGCACTTGATACCTCTTACGGTCCCTGAAGAAGAAACCCATTTTTAATCTGCTTTGTACGCAGGCACCCAGTTATTTTATCACTGTGCACTTAAGCATCTGCCGCTAAGATGCTGATACCCAGCTTTAATCAAATGTTAGATTCATTGTCAAAGTTTTTAGACACATAAGCGGCAGTTTATCACTTCCTCTGAAACAGGGGCCTGTATTATGGTATTAGGAGTACTAAGAAAACATCACTTTGTAGAAGGGTTTTCTTCAACTTATGTGACAAACATCTACCACTGTATGCCAGAAAAAAAAAACCAACCAGATTTAGCTTTAGGCTTTGATTTTGTTGTGCCAGGTTACAGCCTTCTGGGAGAGGCAAGAGTTTGCGGATAGGACCTTTATTCGTGATTCAAAAGTATAAGAATTTTCCTTCTTAACTAAAAGGAAAACAGGAAAATCAGTCAAAACACCTGTTTGCATTAGCAATGCTGAATAAAATCTTTCTGCACTATCGAACCAATTTATAAAATGGCTGCTGTGCTTGGAAGAACCACCACCAAATGCATCTGCAGGCCCTTTGTGAGCTTGGTTGGACATTTCAATAGAAAGCCCTGGATCTGGACCATAGGGAAAGCAATGACTGTATTAGTAGTCAGCTGTAAAATACACTCTGAAGAGACCCAGAGTTCAGTCTAAAAGGTTTGGCGGTAGCGATATCCAGCAGACTAGTAGTCATTAGTTCCAGATCATCTACTCTTCTGGTTATAGAAGAGGTTCATTTTGAACTATTTTAATTTAAGGGGTCTCCTCATAATGAAAATGAAAAGCCTGAGGTGAGAGCCATAGAGTTTATGACTTAATTCTTCAGTTTTTATGGTGTCACAGCCATTTCAGCATCACAATGGTGTTAATACTTTATATTTCATTGAAGACTCATTGTGGAGGACCCTTCTAGGCTGCAAGTGGCTGCCACATATAGACTCTTTGCCATGTCTTGTATTCACAGAAATGAAAATGTCACTTCAGCATCCTCAGAGGATAGCCAGAGCTCTAGTGCACAAGACTTTGGATTTGTCTAAACAGATAGAAGATAAAGAGGGTACTCAAAAGCACTGATGAAGGCCTAACACTGCCTGCATGGAAATTAAGTAACTACTGGTTAAAATTGCCAAGTTAGTTGTACTCTAGAATACAGTACTTAGAACAACACAGTACTTGTCCCACATGCCAGAAAGGCAATTATTAATTTGCCACTGGCTTCAAATAGTGTAAGCAGAATGACTTCAAGTGCCTCTAAATTCTTACCACTTCATTTTCCTTAATTTAGAAGTGTTTATCAGATTCCAAGGAACTAACTTTGAGCCCAGTGAATAGAGTCCATTTTGTTAGTTAATATAACAGCCTCGTGTTGTTACCATCTAATTAAAAAGTGGGTTAGAACAGTGCCAAATATACAGCAACATGTGATAAGCTTTCACAGCATCATTTTTATTAATCAGACACAAACGCACATACCTCAAATTTCGTCCCTATTTGCTTTACATGTAATGAAAATGTACACTTGTTACTGTGCAAATCCTGCCATACTGGAACCCAAGTTCCGTAAATGAACAGCACAACTGCTTACAATGCAAACAACAGCGTACACAGGCAAACGTTATAAACATGGAAGTGCCAAAGTTGCAAAGTTTTAGGTTTACCAACTGATCAACCCTGAAAAAAAGGGAGTTAATTTTTAAGTAGTCTTTTTGAAAACATCTTTCATTGCACGTTTTCAACCAATACGGTGTATTTGTGCACAACCTCTTATTTGAAGATGCTTAGTAGAGAGACTACTCTTATTTCTCTTACATACCTTAAAGAATTCCTTTAAAGAGCTAGAAGATAAACAAAAATCGCAAAGAAGCTCTTTGTTTATTTTAACAGACTCCTTTTAAGTAATGAAAGTAGCAAACATCACCTGAAATAACAAACTGCACTGAAGGATAGTGTAAATTTGGACACGAGCTAATTCCATGATTGTGTAAAAAGTTGATATGCAGACAATCTATTCCCTTTAAAATCATTGCACAATTCCAAGCTATATTTGCATCATTTGACAGTCAGGGGAGAAAAGGAACTGTGTTCTTATTTATTCTCCAGAAGTCCCAATGTTATTAACCTTCTTGAAGCTATGAACATTCAAGCTCTGTTTCAAATAAATAGATGTGTGACATGTTTTCTTAGTGAAAACATTGATTCAACTGAGCAAATTGGTTCAAAGAAACAATTTTTTTAGTGTAGACTCTATGTTACTGCTGCAAAGTGAAATGAGCTGGAATAGAAGCACCTGCTCCACATCTGTAACGCCAGGTATCTATAAAATCCTAGTGAGTTTTGCTGAATCATTAAGCTATGATACCATTTCAAAAGCTATTATCACCCACAGAAGACTGTAATTATGGTAGTGTCGTCACAGTGCCGGTCAATCAATAATCTGAAGGTGCAATATCACTTCTGGAGATGGTGCGCAACAGTGGAGCAAAACAACGAGAAAGCTGTTAACAGCAGCAAAGCCAAGATAGAAATGTAGCTACTCTCTCTTAGGCTTCAATATGGATTCACATCAAGATTTCACTGTGAGGAAATGAGCAATATTGCCTTCTACACAGCCTGGACATGCCAGTTTCTAAGCCAAAAGAGTTATGACTATAGAGAACATGAACCTGAAAGAGACTTTCTTTTGAAGGGCAACATCTTTCTACTGATAACCCCATCTCAAAGGATTTTTTTCAAAGGTATAAAAAGATCCCCCTAGAACAGCCTTATCTCTTTGTCCCAAGCACTTGCATTGTGTGGCCATTCCTGAAACTTGCCACTGAGATAGCAGAAACCTCCTCCTAATTTCTGCTCTCCAAAAATTCATGGTAACTCTCTTGTTTTTGTAACAGCTTGGCCCTTTGGCTTCAGTGGCTTTTCTCATGCTCTGGTGCTGCTCCATCTGAGATTTTTTACAAAGTTAGATGCTGTTTCCCTAGTCTTTGTTTTGCCAAACCAAATTGGTGAAGCTCTTGTTGATTCCTCTCAGGAGTCCTCCACCCCTTCACCTCCACACATCCCCCCCCCCTTCCCCGTCATCTACACAGTCCTGCTTTCATCAGGTTCTCTCCAAGTTCATCTTTGACCAGAACTCTCCACAGAGCACTAGATGTTCTTGCTCCACCTCGCACAAATGTCAACAACACTTATCAGTCTACCAGAAATATTCTAATGGGCAGGTTGTAACACCTGAGCTGCCATTTTCATGGTTGTACAATGTTGGTAGCCAATCATTGCCCTGAAAATCAACAAAGGCTGTCTCCTCAGTAAACTCCATGCAACAATCTTTCAGTAAATGCTCTGTGAGGCTAGCATATCTCTTTTAGGAAGACTTCCTGATTAGTGTAAATGACTTAGTGACAAAGAGCCCACCTACCACCTACCTGCCAACGACAAGGTTCCTTTAGCACGTGAGAACATGTACTTATTTCTCACCCTAGACCTTCTTCTGACTGCCTATAAAGACCTTTAAGAACTGACTCTGAAAATCAAGGAGGCCAAAAATAGTTTCAAAGAGTCTGATTAGACTAGAACAGTGTTTCTTTCCAAAACTTTATTTTCTTTCTATATGCTGCAGGAAAAGAGCAGCGTTTTGGTGATATCAGACCCTTTCTTTTTATGCAAGACATGCTGGTGTCATCCTCCTCCGAAAATTCTACTCTAAAGAATTATTTTAGTACGTGGATCACAAAAAGCAAGCATCTCATCAATTAATACAAGAAAAAGGGGATGTGACTCCTTTTCCCCACTTAGCCAATATGGAGGGATTCACAATTGCATTTAGAGTCTGTGCAATGACAGGAACAGAACATTAAAGTTTTCCATTTTTCTTTCCCTCTGAAGACTCTTCCAGCCACAAAGTGAGCCTCAAATCAAGAATAAAACCTGGTAGTTAAATAAATTCAAGGGAACCCACTAAAATCTTGAAGAACCTTTAGGAGCTCAGCTCAAAATGTTCCAGAAAGCAATGCAGCATCTCCATATATTAGAGGGAGTAAGTTAGTACTGAATTATTTAAAAATTTTGTTAGTTTCCCTTGCTTCATCAACAAATGTTATTAAATTTTAATGAGTAAAAATGGTGCAATAAAACTAATGAAGTTGGTTTTACTAGGAAAATTCAATAAAGAACAGTACCTTTTATTTTAAAGGAGATATGTGTTCAGTACAGTTTGTTTTATAATATAATAAAAGGAAGATTATTGGTTTTCATAGTTTTCCCATAAACTTCCAGTTTGCAGTGAGGTCTACAAGTAGAATGACAATATCCTTACACAGCCATCACATAAACACTTGCTCACACAAGCAACCTTTCCAAGCAGAATCTCAGTGAAAAGAAAATCAGTGTGAAAAATGTCAAACACCTTTTCACACGTGTTTAGGGGCCAAGTGTACTGTGTAGTGCCATCCCTTAGACAAAAACAAAATCCAATGACAAAATAACTGGCAAGACATTAAGCCATCTGTGATGTAGAAATACACCAGATCTTAATATCTCACTCTGAATTACGGCAGCCTTGGGACCAGAGTGTGTGATAGTCTGTAGCACAAACTTGTAACTACGGGACTTGACAACAAATGGCACCACTGCCTTATAGGCCCTCCTGGTATCCCTTTGATTACTACTGCATAAAGGAAGCAGACATGTTAACTTTCTGGCAGCCCTCCTAGATTGGTCCTTTTATTCTTAGAAGGATCATGTAGAATAATGGCATTAAACATTCCAGGAGCATTTGTGTGCAGGTATGTTTATGCCTCCTTTAGGCATAAATATACGAAGTTCTTCCAAAGCTTTTCACATTGGCTATTTCAGGCCAACCAGCTGTTGCCAACTACTGTTCCCTGTGCTGGCCTTCTTGTGCAGTCTTTGGTTTGTCTTGGCCAGTCTCAGAGGCTGGACTCATGTTCAGTCTTGACTTCCCCTTTGCAATGGATGCCAGTGAATGCTTTGACACCTGCTACGAAAGAGCTGACGAGCTTTTATTTGGAAGAGAGCTGATAGCAAGGGGGCATTGTATCTCCTCAAAGTGACCATCACCTTGTACAAGAACGCAGGAGCTCTGGAGAGATGGATGCTCACAATACAGTGTTATCTTCTTGACGACAGTCCAGGGTCACAGCAGTAGGACAGGAATTGTGTTAAGGGACCTGCTGAGGCCCATGGGGACAGCTTTTCTGGGCAAGGGCACACAGTACTATAGAACCCTCATCTGGAGCAGCTGCCAAAGCCCCGGCAGAAACACTGTTGTGGCCTTTTGGCAGAAGACACTGCAGCAGCCTGATCACACAAGCTGCTGTGTGTCAGGGCACTCACATTCAGCAAGACCAGGCACCTTATGGGATGAGAACAAGAACATTTACCCGTATTACCAAAATCATTCAGGCACTTCAACTTCACCAAGATTTCTAAGGGGGATGGGCCCTTGGCCCGTTTTGGAAATCCTTTTTTGTACCTTAAAATTCTCTAGAAATCCAGCCCCACACTTTAACTGCAAAATTTTGATCATTACCTCCAGCATTCTCTGCCTGGGACAGGCCAGGTATGTTTTTCAAATAACATAGGCTGAGTTCAAATTTTTAGAGCTAATCCTTGAAAGCATACAAGAATCATGCTGCCTTGTTATCATGGAACAAGCTAACATCATTGTTCAGTACAAAGCTGTATTTCCTGCCTTGGGAAAATAACTGCTTATGTACAGGGGCTGCACAAAACTTGGTTGTGCTCTGGTTGGTGTTAGGAAGCAGATGCCTTTTAAGTTATGAATGTGATATGCAATGTCAAAAGCCATGATGAAAATACTTCCTTTTTGGACAGCAGTGTTTAATTCTTAAAGAGTTAGAGCTTAAAGAGTTCAGTGCACAACTTCATGGTGTGCATAGACATGTATGCTGAAAGCCAGCAAGGCTTCTGTATCATTTGTCTTCTTTTCCCCTGTCAGAGGGTTATACTGTGCATCTGTAGGTCAAGGTGTTCAAACCATGCATTGCTACAGAAAAAGCTGAACCAGTCCTTGGGTTTTGTGGCAGTTTTTATTTGTCTTGGTCAGTGAGTGAGTTCTGAAACTACATATATAGGAACAAGCATAATGTGTGTATCTAGGGATGTGTGTATTCATAGAAAATTACATGAAGATGTACTACATATTAAAACAAAGGTATGCCACAAAACTTTGTTTTTTAATGTAGTGACTCTGGAGAGAGATATACCAAATTCTGCTGTGAAGCTACAATTGTCATTCCATTAAAACCAGCAGAATAAGAGAAGTACAGCACAGATCACAGTTTGACTCTGAGGGCAAATATCTAATGCAAATCCCTTGTGTTCTGTCATTCTCCTTTGTTCAAATCTTTAGAGTTTTCTGAACAAAGAGTGTTCTCACAAAACAGAAGAAAAAGTGTTTTTTCCAGTATGAATAAGCAAAATGGTATAGCAAAGGTGAAGGTAGACAGTGGGTTTTCCTTTAATTAGAAATACTTGCTCAGACTTTTTAGATTGTAGAGGCAATTGTCTAAAGCTGAAGACACTGATACTTTTTGAAGGGAGAATATACATCAGTTCAGAAGTGCTACTATCTAGTAATATGTTAACTATTACAAATAAAGCTCCAGAGCCAAATCTCACTTGCAGGTAAGTATTGTGTCAAGTCAGGTCACAAACTATCCTAACTGAATACTGTAAAGGCTCTGTAAAGACTAACACTGCCTAAAACAAACAAACCAACCACATTTACACACCCCTTGGGAATACTGGCTGTTGTGTCTTTGTCAGAGATCTCACAAACTATTTAAGGAAGTACTAAAGCCACACAGTACTTATTTCTACCTAGCGCAACACAAATAAAGCACAGACTTCCACTCAAGTTGGGAGGAGGGTGTCTCTCTGCTTGAAATGAGAGTTACTCCTACAGAGGGCAATTTAGATGGTCTCTGGGTCCTGCTATAAATTGATGGCTCCAAAAAAAAGCCTGTGTGTCCTGACAAGACAGAAGGCTTTGGAAGAGCAGATCCCCAGTTTCCACTCATATCACAATTATCTGTTACCCCACAATGCCTACCCTTAGTGTTCTAAATTCACATCCACAACCCACCAGTGACTTCCATGCCAAGACAAGCTTTTTGCAAACTGAGCCCAGGATGCAAAATGAGCCTCAGTTTTGCAAACTGAGCCCCAGGATGCGGTGGTAACCATATATTGATCTACCATTTGCAAATGAGGGAGCCTGTTTTTGACTTTCTTTAGGGAAATGCTGAGCTGTCCAAACTCCCATGTAGGACCCAGTTCCCAGGGGGAATAACTGGTGTTCCCACACAGGCCTCTGGAACAGAAAATGCACCACAACCCTCATACTAAAGCCAGGATTCTCAACTGAGAACAGGCCCAGTGGAGCCCCAAACTATGCTGTATTGGCAGTAACTAGCCAGAAGCCCAGCCTGGAGATGAATTTCAAGCCATCTTGTTCAAGATGAGGATCTGAGTGATAAAATTGAGTTTTCTGTCCATCCTAGTGGAAAATGTGATTTTTTACTGGATTTGGCTAGTAGCCAAAAAGGGTAATGTACCAGTGTCCTCAGGGTAAGAAGCTTCATTCCCCTTAACTGGCGTGATCAGCTACCCAAAGTGCTGGTTGGTAAACCCAGCCAGAACCTTCTTTCATGTTCACCCTGCCTAGCAACTTGCCTTGACAGCAATTACTTTGGGCAAATCTACTGCAATGTTACACTGAGCAGTGGGGGATGTAGTGTGGAGGTGCAGGAGAATCATTCTTTGCCCATCAAGGGTTTCCAGTATTTAAGAAGGCATTAAGAAGGAATTTCTTTCCCTCTAGCTGGGAAGGAAATAATCTTCTTCATAGCAGCCCATATGGTGCTGTGTCAAAACATTGTGACTAAAGTGGTATTAATAACACACCAGTGTTTTGGCTATTGCTGAACAGTGCTTGCACAGTGCTGACACTTTCTCTTTTTCCCATTCTGCCCATCCGGTAAGGAGGCAGGGAGTGGGCAAGAAGTTGAAGGGGACACAACCAGGACAGCTGACCCCAACTGACCAAAGGGATATCCCATACCATATGATATCATGCTCAACGATAAAAATGTTGGAAGGAAAAAAAGGAGGAAGAGGGAGGACAGTTGTGGTTATGGCACTTGTCTTCTCAATTAGCAGATCAGCATACTGAGGCCCAGCTTTCCAGGAAGTAGATAAATATTTGCCAGATGATGGGAAATACTGAAAAAAATCCTTATTTTGCTTTGTCTGTGCATGCAGCTTTCACTTTCCCTATTAAACTGTCTTTATATCAAGGCACAAGTCTTCTCACCTTCCTTCTGTTTTCTGCCCATTCTGAGGAATAGGGGAGTAAGCGAGCAGCTGTGTGGATGCCTGGCTGCTGGCTGGCATCAAGCCACAACAGTGTCCCAGCAATTTTAAGATTTCAATGAAAAAGAAGTTTAGTGGTAAATGCATATTCCCCCCCCCCTTCTTTTTTTAATAATAATAAAGCACACTTACATTTTACCCTACATTAAATATTAACAGTGGTTTCTGTCTTGTTAGTTCTCCCCCAAATTGATTATATCAATTAGCTGCATGGAAGCTCCCTTCAGCATTCTACAAACTCCCTCTAGCACCCTACACATTTTCCTCCAGTCTCTGACTGGAGCTTGGCAGCTTTGGTCACATTAATACAAAGTGATTATCAACACACACACAGATAGTATATATACATATATACAGAAACACAACGGCTCATCTAGAAAGGGAAATTTCACAGAAACATATAGATTAAGCTCATATCTATCAATCACATCTACAGAAAGACAAAATAAAAATTCCATATATCTAACACATATTTAAGTTTAATTACAGGATGATAAATACCTGTCTTTCTACATACAATAGCTACCACTTGTATAGGTTAGTTATAAGTCAGCCTCTTGTCCATCAGTGCATTTCCCCAATAATCTGTTTTCACGTCTTCCTTCTCTACCCCCACTCCCTCGCCTCCCTCCCTCCCCAACTTTTAGTCTCAGACCAAGATTATCCTCCTGAAACTATGACAGCAAATGGCCTTATCAAGCCTCCTTATCAGTTTTGTTGTGCTTTGCTGGATTTCACTGACTCTCTCTCATTTGCATGAGATTTGCATGAACACAGTAATCAAGTGTGCACACAAGTATGTTAAAGCTGAAAATGCACACAACAGGATTCGGAGCAACTCAAACTGCCACAGTACTGAAACAGCTCTATCGCTACAGAGTTGTGCGCGTCACTGTTTTTCTCCTTCATCTCCAAAAACGTTCAGTCTTTAAATTGTATATGAGTGATGTGTTCCCTTATTCAGCATTAGCAATGAACTTTTCTATGATTTGGTTTTGTTGTTAGCTAAAGACCACTGCACAATTGGATAAAAGTACAAGTAGCATCCAAGAACAGACCTGGCTGTAATGGTCAGTTTGCTGCACTTTTTAATTTCCCCAAATGCAGGCTGGCTGCTTTTGTGAAAGAGGGAAAGAGTTTATACAACAAGATTCAAAGAAGCAGAGGAAATGGCGGGGTGGGGGTCCCAGAAAACAGGACTGCAACTGTGATCTGAACATTACAGCTACACTAAGGTGCAACACTGCTCCCAGCATACAGACGGAAACATGTCTCGTTCCATACACTTCTCTTCTGTATCCTACTGTCCACTTCTCTATTTACTGCCTCCAATAATGCCATCTTCCCACCTTATTTGTCCCCATTTCTTTGCTGCTAACATACCAGCCTTACCTTATCCAGTTATCCACTTGTTCCTCTGATGAGGGCATATCCAAATGCCACCACTACATCTCCCACACTATAACCACTTCCTCACCTCAAGGGAAGGGAAAACAGAAAAATTATCATCCTGAGCTGGACAGGTGTCAGGCAAGACCCACTGTCCCATCATTGATGGGACCAACAGCAGGTGACTGGAAAGAATTAAGAACAAGGCAAACCTGTAGTAATGCTTCCTCAAGGTACTCACCTCACTTCCAGGAATTTGCAGCTAAGATGTTTCGTAGCCTTTGCCTCTTCCCCTCACCCCATGCATGCCCAGCCCTAATTTCTCTTACACCATGATCTCTGCACTATGTCCCTGGAAGAGTCATTTGCTCTGCATTTGCTCTCTCTTTCACAGCCTCCTTATACATAATTCCCTCCTCACAATTGGGTTTTCAGGCCCCACCACACCTTTTCATGACATGGTCCTGAGCTGATTTTCTCTTCCTTTTACTGTTACTAGGCTCTCTCTATGCCCTCTCAGCTCTTCTCTCCCCTACTATCCCTTGTATGTTCTTCTGGATAAGCTGATACAGCCCCAGGATTTGGTCTTTCACCTCCCACTTCGTGACACCTAGCAACAAATACTGTCCAAACTGAGCATGGAGTAACATGGGCACTGCCAGCAGGGACATGAACCTGTGCACTCAAGTATCTTTCTACCTGAGACGTGGCATTTCAGAGAACAGCTCAAACTGTGTCCTGTGCATAGAGCAAGCAAGACCTCATGGGACAACTTTCCTTGAGACATCTCCAAACCACATGTGTTGAGTCAGGAATTTTGGACCGTGGGACCAGGCAAAATGTAATCTGAAGTAAATCCCATGTGGTATGTGTAATGGGGATATGGAAACCCTCAGGGTTTACTGCTTCTGTTCATCCATCTGCTTCTATCATGCCCAAGGCAAACACAACCAATAGTGATAAGTAGGGCCATTCTCAGATGTTGGGAGTATTAAATTCCAACTTCTCAGCAAGTCAGGCATATAAGATTTAAAGATACAATCAGAGTGGATCTGATTCAAAGCCCTGACTCTGGGTCTATGTCCATTCAGGACAAGGGCCATAATAGCGATTGTGTATGAAAAGACAGTAATTTTATTTATTGCACACTGTAGAAATTGTCTGACAATCCAGCGAGATATCCACTGCTGAAGGACCCCTATGTTTCGATTTGTCTTTCTGATTTTACTAGACATGGAATACAAGATCAGAATAACTCTGTTAATGCTACTGCCTTACAAGACATTTGACAGTGTTTAGCAGATGTGGATACATTCAACATTTTCACTCTCCCACTCTCCCATAATTCATCTCTTGTGATGGTATTAAAAAGGACATATCTGTTACACAACAGTCAAAAAAATGAGTAACAAGAGATATATTTTAATAATTTTAATTACAAAACTCAAAGCCTACTCTAATTTCAAAATTAATATCATATATGATTAACTCAAGTCAGTGTTTCATACATTATTTTATATAGTTGCTTTAAAAAAAATTAAACATAATTTGTAATCATTTCTAACAACACTGAGAGTGCCTTTACGTGCCACTCTGAATATATTTCTCTCTCTCCTGGTGGGACATGGTGACAATTTCTCGCACCCTGTGAATTCCCCTGTGAATTCTCTCCATTGCCTGCCCCAGAGCAGTCATTAACTCTGGCACTAATGGAGCAGAGGCAACGGCAATAGAGAACTAAGCTCAACTACGGCATGAGAAGCAAAAGACTTGCACACATAGAGCCAAGAAAGGAGTTGCTGAAAGTCAAAGGTCTGAGTGATGCTATGCGGGATTCCATTCTAGTAAACTATATAGTATTGGCTGAAAAGCCACCCTTGCGCAAGGAAAATGTCAGGGATATGTGTCAGATAGGTCTCATGGTCCCACAGCATTTCACAGGCCAGATGATAGGCACTGTGACAGCAGGACTATTTATTTCCTCCTGGTCTCTTCACAGAAAGAGAAATTCCACCTTTTTCAGCCAAAGAGGTATTGTTATGGGGTCTGTGTCTGGAAGCAAAGCAGTGACAGCCTGATCAGTTTTACAGGAATGAGAGCCAGAAGTTACGTGAGGGGTATAGAGCAAGTCCAGCACAGGGGGCTGAGCTGCCCAAAGGAGGGCAATGACCTAAGCCACTGACAGTCCCTGCAGAAACCTTAAGAACAAACACACCAATACAGGATCACCAGCATACAAAACCCCAGAGCACTCTAAACTTTTGTTTGCCAAATATCCTTCTAACTTCTCCTGTGAAATAGGCAGAAAAAAGAAGACAACATCTTGTTTCAAAGTGATTTTATTTATGTTTTCTCCCCTCAATGCCACCAATATTAGTGAAGGACTATTATTTCCTGCTTCAATTTTCCTTTGATTAGTATCTACTGAGCAGTCTTGAAAATAAGGTTATTTATTTAGGAACCTGACTTCAAGTCAGTGTATGCAATATGCTTCCTAGTCTTTCCTCCAGTTCTGTGAATATAATAAGAGAAGCAACCATGTTTGGTGGTGTGTTACAGTCATTTACAAAAGCAGATTGTCTCACAGCCTACACTGTTGGTAGCACTGTCATCACACCCTTCTTCCAGCAGACTGTATCTCAGCTGGAAATGTCTAGAAAAGAGATAGGTGGAGGGTGAAGGCAGAAAACCCAAGAAATACTCATGCTGTGTTTGTATCATCTCAGTTTTCCCTCTCTTTAAATGGCAGTATGAGATACTTAAATTTTTGTGCAGCAAACAAATCACCTTAATTGAACATGGCTTTCATTTGAAAACAAGCTGTGGAGCTTAAGGCTGAAGTCCTCCAGAGAAAATGGCCCTATGATTTATATCAGCGCTGTAAGAACTAGAAGCAATTTACATTGTTGCACATGAATAATGCAGGGTGAGAACAGGACAGGATGAAACCATTGAAAGAAAGTAAATGAAGTTCCCTTAATACTGGTACATGCAGAGGAAAGTACTTTAATTTGAATTGTTTACCAGTACTGGTGATACTGCAGAACCCCCTCAGATCAGAAAGTTATTTCAAGTCTGGGGACAGCTCTGATACCATACCATAAAAATCCCTGCCTTCCCCAAAAGGCATTGAAGCCTATGAATATGCAAGGCAACATGGTAACGTATGGAATGGCGTGTAAACTCTGTAACATGCAACATCAAGCTTACTAAGCTGAAGCTCAGATGTGAAGCCCAATCCAGTTCAAGGGACACCAGCAGAAACTACCTTATGTAAACCTACTTAAAACCCAATCAAATAGCAACACAGACAGGGACAATTTCCAGTAGTGCTAGACTCCTGATTCAAACTTTCAGTGTTACTATGTTGGACTACATTCTTTCACTCCAAGTAAATTTACTGTGAAAAAAATATTCAAGTGTCAGATATTTTGGCAGGAAGTATGAGCACTAAAGCAAAAGTAAGTGTGTGGACTAGATAGGTCAGTGAATTGTAATAGATTATGAAAACTTTCATCTTTGGGTGTTTGGTTGAAATTCACATAGGGTTATTGTGCCAGGAAGTCATTATCATCCAACTGCTTTTTGAGGACTGTGCTAGGGGAAGAGGGGTGCTGGTGGCTCCATTCAAAGTTCCAGTGAGCAGCTGTCTATTCAGTCATAAGCTGTCCTAATTACTCCACTGTCAAAGCAACATAGGAGACAGGAGATTGTCATGGTTTGGGCTGGACTGGCCACTGAGGTGAGTGACAGATGCTCTCCTCCACCTCTGTCTTCAAGGAGAGGAGGCAGAAAGAGAAAGAGACTTATGAGTTTAGAAGTAAACTACTTTAATGAAAAATTAATAATAAAATAATAGAAGGGAAATAATGAAATATACACAAAACTGCATCAAGCTCCCAGGATGATGATCACGTTGCTGGCAGGCACGGGGAAAGTCCCAGACTGGACTCAGTGATGGATGGGAACTGGATTCCAGATCTATATTCAGGAATGCACGGATTGGGATCAAAGGCAGAAGAACAGACAGAGTCCTCCTTGGACACTGGCCATTGAAACAATATCCCTCAGCTTTTATACTGAGCATGAGGCAGATGGGATGAAATACCCTGTTGGCCAGTTTTGGGTCACCTGTCCTGTCCAATCCTCCCTGTAGGTGTGACCCTCTATGCTTTTCAGCTTCCAACCCTCCAAGGGGGCAAATAACAAATTTAGCTGGCCTTGGTTGTTATAGCAATAAGTATAAGGAAGAGCCTCTCTACATACCATTCCTTGGCATCAACTATAAACATAGGTCTTATCATTTTGAGAGTGAACAGTTTTCTGCACAATATGCTGTTAATTTCAGTAGTTAAAAGAGGCCTAGCTAAAAAGTAAAATTACTGAACAGAAAATTGGTTCTGTTTTACCTCAAACCAGGACAGAGGTAGACACCTTATTTAAACGAGTTGATATTAGTTGATATCAGCTTAAGAAATGATGTAGTTTAAAAGAAAACAAAGTTCATGCGCAATATCGGGGCTCCCAAATCAAGTGCAAGAGTGCCTCAGCTCATACCTATTCCTTGAGAGTAGTTATGTTTTTTCTTCAAAAAGAAGAAAAAGAAAGCAAATTGTCTGCTAATGAGAAAAGAGAGATTTTTAAAAGTGAACCAAGCCCCACAGCCCTGGATGGATCTGTGGTTGTACAGACAGATAACTCAATATAGCTGAAGGGTCGCTTCCCCACCTGCTTCAACTGCCTCCAGGCAGACTCAGTTGATTCCACACATGGGTGGTCCATGGGTACTCAAACTTAGATCAACATCAGCTGCTGGTGGTAGGAGTAACTCCTGGTGGTGAGAGAAAGATAAAGCAAGTGAGAACTTCCTGAAGTGTTCCACGTCTTAAAACCTCCTTGTCATGATTTAACTCCACTTGGCAGATAAGCCCCACACAGCTGCTTGCTCACTCACACCATGTGGAAAGATAAGGATTTAATTCTAGGCCATGCTTTCCCGAGGGACCTGCAAAAGCATTGAATTTTCAAAATGCATTTATTAGTCTAACAGCCACTGACCGCTCCTTGCGATGCTGTAGAAATTATGTGCAGTTCCCTTTGATGAGGGGTTTGACTACTGCTACAGTAGGATTTGATATTCTTCAAAACTAAAAATCCCAAGATGAAATTCAAAACTGGTTTCAGACCACTCACACAACAGAGTTACACTGCTTCAGTGACATCTCTTTCTAACTTAGTATAGCTATCCTATTACAAATTTGCATTTAGATGTCACCCTTTACTCTCTCCAGATCAGTTCTAGAGGACAGTCTGATGCAACTTTTGTTTGTTCCCCAACTAACAAGAAGAGCACATTTCTTGAGCTCATTCAAAAAAACCCCAAGCCTAAACTCACTATAAAACCCAGCTTTTATTGGCTAGAATAATAGCTCTGATTTGTCATTGTTTTATTCGCATGTTATATCTATGTCACTTCTATTAAATTAGTGATGCTGTGTCACTCTCCAGCCAAGGTGACTGAAACGGCAACTCAGATCTAAGAAATCTAATAGAAACATGTTACCAGGGATCCCAGTGATCTACTGCATCATTTTGCCTGTCCTGTCACATTGCAGTCTGATGCATAGCAATGTGACCACAGTACATGGATGGCTATAAACTCTTCAGAAGGGATAGGCAAAGAAAGAGAGTCAGTGGGGTGGCTCTGTATGTTATGGAGTGTTATGAATGTCTGGAACTTAATGATGGTGATGATGGGGTTGAGTGTCCATGGGTAAGACTCAAGGGGAAGGCCAACAAGGCAGATGTCATGGTGACAGTCTGTTACAGACTGGCCAACCAGGATGAAGAGACAGATAGTATATTCTATAAGCAGCTGGGAGATGTCTCGCAATCGCTAGCAATTGTCCTTGTGGGGGACTTCAACTTAACAGATCTCTGCTGGAAATACAATACAGCTGAGAGGGAACGGTCAAAGAGTTTCTGGGACTGTGTTGAGGATAACTTCCTGACACAGTGGGTGAGGGAGCCGACTACGGAAGGTACCCTGCTGGACCTGTTGCTTGTGAACAGAGAAGAACTTGTGGGGGTGTGATGGTTGGAGGCTGTTTTGGGCATAGCGATCATGAAATGATACAGTTTTCAATTCCTGGAGAAGCAAGGAGGGGGGTCAGCAGAACTGCCACCTTGGACTTCTGCAGAGCAGACTTTGGCCTGTTTAGGGACCTGGTTGACAGAGGTTGTCTTGGGAGGCAATCCTGAAGGGCAAAGGAGTCCAGGAAGGCTGGACATTCATCAGGAAGGAAGTCTTAAAGGTGCAGGAGTAGTCCGTCCCCATGTGCCAAAAAACAAGCCATTGGGGAAGAAGACCAGCCTGGCTGAACAGAGAGCTATGGTTGCAACTCAGGGAAAAAAGGAAAATTTATGGTCTTTGGAAGAAAGGGCAGGTAATGCAGGAGGATTTTACAAAGGTGTTGTAAGGCTATGCAGGGAGAAAATTAGAAGAGCCAAAGCCCAGCTAGAACTTAATCTGGCTTCTGCTGTTAAGGGCAATAAAAATGTTTCTATAAATACATTAGCAATAAAAGGAGGACTAAGGATGATCTCCATCCTTTATTAGACAGGGGGCGGAAACATAGTGACAAAGGCTGAGGAAAACGCTGAGGTACTTAATGCCTTCTTTGCCTGTCTTTAACAGTAAGACCAGTTTTTTTTCCTTGACTACCCAGCCCCCTGAGCTAGAAGACAGGGGCAGGGAGCAGAATGAAACTCCCATAATCCAAGGGGAAATTGTGAGGGACCTGCTACAGCACTTAGACGCACACAAGTCTATGGGGCTGGATGG
>VZSZ01012621.1:0-16024 GCA_013398815.1 Ibidorhyncha struthersii
CATGATCTCTACAGCCCATTCTGCCCCCAACCTTTACATCCCACCAAACCACCTTTAAAAACACAAGTTTATGTATGGAAAATCAATGCCAAAGGAATTTTATTTTTTTTATTACTCTGAAAAATGTAGGGTGCCTATGTATAGCTGTTTATACTAATTGAGTTCAAATGCTTTCATATAATTTAAACTCTGTTTTCTAATAACTAACTAAATTATTATAGAAGTCACTCAGGGTGACTTCTCCAAATAATATGTGGAGTCACCTGTTTTATTACTCTGTTATAATACTGAAAGATGCACCTTTTAGAGTTATACACTTGAAAAAGGAAATTACAACATCAGTGCTTTTTAATAGTTAAGGATTTTATAAGAATTGAGATCCTTAGCTGGACTGATTTGCAAATTCTGAGAATTTGTGCATAAAATTGTCTTTTACCTTTCCATCTCCAGATGAGTTCAGAATCTAATTGTTTAATAGTAAACTTCCTTAAGGGGTGTACTTCCACAATAAAAAGGTATAAGACCCTACATATTAGAGTTCCATAATATCTGAAGAGGAAACAGAAGAGATTGCTGTGTGGACTTTCCTCTTTGCTTAAGTGAAGCTATCAGCATTGGTTGGTCTGAGATAGTAAAGTTATTGCAAATCAGTGGCTATAACTTCAAAATAATGGCAAACTCCTGTAGACTCATATTGACTGTTGTGTTTAAGAAAAAGGACTCGGCAAATTCACAGTGTTTTCTAAGGAAAAAGGTGCAGGCTTGGGCAATTTCTTTGAGAAGTGTAGGCAATGATAAGAAAGCTACTATAATAAGTGAAATGAAAGACAGACATAAAAATGGTCATGTACTGGGAAAAAAAAAGGTCTAATTTACATGTATGGAGACTTTGTAGCTTAGCTTTCAAGACTGGCTCATTTACCCATTCTGAACACATAGAGGAGGTTTCAATAAAAAGTAAATGTGACCATTTGATTTTGAACTCTGATCTCCTTTGCCCTTCATTGCAAAGAGCTGCTTCCTGCTTTCTTTAGCAAATTACTGCTAACACCAGAAGTTATTCAGTTATACTGGGGTGTGGAGGTGGGAAATTTCT
The DNA here is from genome assembly GCA_013398815.1 of Ibidorhyncha struthersii. Classification (NCBI taxonomy): domain Eukaryota; kingdom Metazoa; phylum Chordata; class Aves; order Charadriiformes; family Charadriidae; genus Ibidorhyncha; species Ibidorhyncha struthersii. The sequence goes on from VZSZ01012621.1 coordinate 1,097, forward strand.
AAGCCCAAGTTTGTCATTACTGCTATGAGTGTGAAATTGTTCAAAATACTACATGGACCGTACATTATATTGTTAGAAATGCATGAAAAAAAGAAAATCCTCAGTATTATGGAGAAAGCCTCTGGGACCTCGGATGTCAGTTCTAGGAGAGAGATTGCTCTACCTATAAATTCATCTCTCCTAGAACTGACATCCAAGGTCCCAGAGCCTTTTTCCATGTCACTAAACAGTTTTTTTATACGATTCCAGCAACATAGTGCATTCCATTCTTTACAAGAAATGTTCAGCCATTCATATTGCAGACAGCCAGACGTCTTGCTGACTGTTTGAGAATATTAGAGAACTATTGGGAATGGAGGTTCCAAAATACCGTATTGCACTAAATTTTCAATAATCTTTCATAAACTAAAATCCACTATATATTTCAAATGAAAAATGTCACATGGAAAAAAAACAAACAAAATAATCCTACCAAAAATAAAAAGCAAGTGAAGCATAAGCTATTAAAAATGTTGCATGCCCACATTTGAATATGTGTGTGTCTGTGTCTCTCTCTCATGAGAGCAAGTTCACAGAAGTGCAAAGGTATCTCTCATGGGCCATCAGTCTCACTTTGATGTTACTGCACAAAATTTTCCTCCATGTACTGAAAAAGCTCTATGCCTGCAGCTAATAACAGTAACAGATCAACTGCATTAAAACAGAAAAGAAATGTGCATTTTTGTCAGCGAGACTTGGTTCTGTTCAAATTTACTTTTTTAGTTAGAACTGGAAAATGCTACAAGGACTTTAAGACAATTTTTATCTTCACGTGAATTGTCAGGGAAAGCAATAATAAGCAGTATTTAAAGCATGCTAGACATATGCTACTAGGTGTAGCATAGAAGCGTGCTACTAGGAGCTCAGAAATATTAATTTGGGCAATACTTTTTCCGAGTTAGGAGCATATGGCTACTAGTTAACTCAGAGCCAACAGAAAAGCTTTTTTCAGATTTGCACTAAAGCAGCTGCATGTTGAGGGATCCCTGGCAACTGAACAGCTCCAAGGTACCATTACACTTTTTTTTTAAGCATTAATAGACCAGAATAGATCTGTTATATGACCACAATATGAGCTCCAGACATATCATGTAAACACAGTACTTAGACTGCTTTATGGGTGAATATTTTAAATCTTTAAAGAATATTTCTGAGGTTTGATGTGAGTTCATTTAGTTGAGAAAATAAACATGAACCTAAGTGACACTGCGGTCACTTACCTGAGCACACCCTTTTTTTCCCAGGGTTGTGGAAGGGAGGAAGAAAGAAAGAAAGAAAAAACAAAATGAGAAGGAAAAAAAAAAAAGAAAAAAAAAAAGGAGAAAAAAAGGAGAAAGGCAAAAAGAAAGTGAAAGAAAAGAAAAGACAAAAGAAAAAAGGAAACAGGAGGGAGGGAGTAAGTGGGGGAGGGGGAGAAGGAGGAGAAAAGTCTTGATTTGGTTGTGATGCTCCTCTGAAAACCTCTACAAACGGCCCTAAGGGCATGAATCTGTGCAACATAGCAGATCCCAGCTGAGGCCAGGGAACTTCATGGAGACTAAAACATCTGCTGTTGTGTAGTCAAGTGGGAAACTATGACTTCAACTGAGAGGAGTTATAAAAGCAGCTGAGATTTTGATAACTATTACTTTTATACATTTCCAACTGAAGTTTTGGAAGTTAAGTGATCCAAAGAATCAATATCAATATACTCTAGGATCAGAAAAGTCTGAGGATAGGCATGCCTGACTCAGGTATTTTTGTTCTGAGATTAGGTCTTTCAGGAAATTTTTCAGACTGTTTTGTCTGCCTTCCAGAATCACAAGGCCTTTTTTCAGTCACTGTCATGACTGTAGCACAATAGGTGCATCGGTCATCACTTTTGAGAAGATGCGTGCTTTCTGGCTGAACCGCAAAAATGCTTGTTATTGTTGACAACTACTTAATATCCAGAACAAACAGGTTTTCACATTGGAAACAGAAATATTAATTGTTTTAGATGCAGTTATGTTTTTTTAACAACAGATTGGACAGCTCTGCAGTTTGGAGAGCATCTAAATAATCTTTTGTTTTCTTTATACTAGACATGCATAGATATCTGGGAACTGTACTTTATCTGTCACTGTAGCTAGTTGAAGGCTAAATTTACTTACATCTGGCTTCACAATAGATGAGCTAAGCTTCCCCTCCCTTTTACCTCCATGGTTTACATGGATTGTATTTATACAAAAGGTATACCATTGGCTTGGTATCGTGGTTTAGCTCAGAACAGCACCTAGAACCATGCAGCCGCTGCCTCACTCCCCCTGGTTGGGATCAGAAAAGTGAAAGTGAGGAAACTTGTGGGTTGAGGTAAAGGCAGTTTAATAGGTAGAGCAAAAGCTGTGCACACACGCAAAGCAAAACAAGGAATTCATTCACGGCTTCCTATTGGCAGGTGTTCAGACATCTCCAGGAAAGCAGGGATTCACCAAGCGTAATGGCTACTTGGGAAGACAAACGCCATCACTCCGAACATTCTCCCCTTCCTTCTTCTTTCCCCAGCTTCTATTGTTGACTATAACATCACATGGTATGGAATATGCCTTTGTGAGTTGAGGTCAGCTATCCTGGCTGTGTTCCCTCCTACCTTCTCATGCACCCCCAACCTGCTCACTGGTGGGGTGATGTGAGGAGCAGAAAAGGCCTTGACTGCCTAGCAACAACTAAAAACACCAGTGCATTATTAAATGTATTTCTTGTCCCAAATCCAAAACATAGCATTACACCAGCTGCTAGCAATAAAAATAATTAACTTCATCCCAGCTGAAACCATGACACTTGGTAAGGGGCCTGTGGAATCCATTCCCACCAGAAAGTTATAACCCTCTCTAAAATCTTCCTGAGTCTTATTTGCTTCCTTTTTTAAACTAACACCAGTCCCATCACAACGACAACCCCAGGAGGAATGAAGAGGGAGCATATTGCACCTGCACAGTGCCAGGATTTCCCTGAATACCACCGAACTCCCAGCACTGGGCAAGTGGCAACTTGGGCTGAGCAAAAAAGGGGACAAGTAAAATTGAGTAAAAAGATGCTTTACAAGGATGGACATTTCTTCAACATGTAAGATGTAAACATTCTTATCTTGTTAATATTTTCTTGTTGATGATTATCCCATATTGTTTTGTATGATACCATACTTTTAAAGTCCATTCTTACATGTGTGCATACATGCACAAACATATGCACATGCATACTTCTACTAAAACTTCCATTAAAAAAGTTGAAATGTGCTAAAAAGTAACAAGACTGCCACTGATAAAGAATCACCTAAGGTTTCTAAGTTAGAAAAGCAGTTAACTCTTATATAGTAAATGGAGAGAAAAAGACAGCATGAGAGAGTAGTTCTTAGGTGGGGCAACTCTAGACCTTAACCTCAGTGAAAAAGAGCAGAAAGAAAAGGAGTTTATCAGCAGTTACTGAAGTGAAAGTGTCCTCAGTGACTGTACCTTAACGTTACATTCACAGGCCTATGTATCTGACCTTATTGCAAAAATGCTCAGCTTTATGCTGATCTAAGTCACTGCTGCTCATATGACAGTGTCACGCTGTTCAAATATATTGTCATAGTCCTACACGTAGAATAGAATTACTATTTTGCTTGATCCAAGATTTTATCCCAGTCGCAGCATCACACTTCTGCTGCATCTGGGTCTAGGCTCTTTGTAGCATCTACTAGCTCTGCAAAGGCATCACTGGAAAATTTACACATGATGGTTGAGTAGTTTAGATATGAATAAAATACTTGATTTGGGACACTATGCAGTGGAAAGGAGGGCAAAAAAATAAAACATGGCAGGCAAAATTAATCCATTTGATAGACACCTACTTAAGGCCTAAGAATATCTTAGGTAAAACATACAACCTGTGTTCTTCTTCCATTCTTGTGCCTTGAGACATAAGGAGAACTCAGAAATTAATGAAGGATGGTTAAAAAGTAATGTATTTTATATAGGAGCGACACTATTTGTTTCAGCTGCTCCTTTTCCTTGTCTGTAGAGGATTGCTTGTTTTGCCTTCTGTCAAAATTCACTAAATTTTTTGAATTTTGCTCAGCTGAAGATCAGCTCTTCTGTATTGGCTTTCCCTAAGCCGAAGTCTCAGAGTCTGAAGGCAACTGTGCAAACACCCCTTAAAGAATAAAGAAGAAAATTCAGGGCGAAAAAAAAACCCAACAAACAAACCAAAATTAAGTTAGGTCTAATTTACACTTCACCTTCAGTGTTCATAGAAATGTAGCAAGCAAGAAGAAAAACACTTCTTTTTTCTTTTGTTTCATCAGTCATGAGTGTAGGTGTGTAGGAGAATATGATGTCAATGTTTTGCTTTTCCAACATTAAAATGTGCAAAAGGTTAAAAAACAGAGACAAAGGGGGAAAAGATGTACCAATGGGAAGAATGGCAGAAGTACAACAGATAAAAACAGAGTCCAAAGGCCCATGAAGCCACACCAGGAAATAGCAATGGCCATGGCTTCAGGCTTGACACTTTGCTGCAATTTTAATAACCTGACACCTCTGGAGTATACATCCATCACCTTTCGGTACCTCCAAGACAGTCCACCTGTGAACATTGATGAAACTGGTGTTTTACTGAGGAAATAAAAGCAGTATATAAAAATTCAATCCTAGGTTTTACTATTTGGCGTATACACTAAATGATTAGTCTTTAGTAATTAATCTGGGCTTTCCTAAAACCACCAATGTATTTGAACAGATTTTTTTTCACTCTTTTCAGAGGAATAAGTAGCATGCAGACATTTTAATAACCCCACATCTCAAGTGTATGTATTACTAGTACCTGCAAGTGGCATGATTCATCTGTCGACCACTTAATTTCCTAACTTGAAGGTAGTAAGCTATTTAAACAGAAGGGGAGAAATGCATGATGAGAAATAAAGAGGTCATTCTATTTATAAGAACTTAGCCCCCACCTCCTGGTTTTACTCGTTATATATTCTCATTCTTGATAAAATTATAGACTACCTGCTGTCAGGCAGAAATGATGAGTAAGAATAACCAGGTAAAATGTAACCAGGCAGCTGATCTGTTTCTTGCATCTTCATAGCTTATGGGATTAACTCACGACAAGCAGAAAAGTACAGGGATCAGAGTTACACAGATCAATCTTCATTTGGGGTTGTTACTTTGATGTGATCCAAGTAAATTCCTTTTAAGAAGTAAGGATGCGGTTGCCACTTATGGTGATTAAGTGTAATCTAGTTTGATTCAGTATGTTACAATGTAACTTTCTTTCCAGGTTCTTTTCCGACGATTCAGGAAATTTCACACTTACAAGACTGCTCACTGGGAACCTATTTCTACAAACTTGTTGAAAGGGTAAATTGAATGGGGGAGAGAGGTTACCAGTTTTTCTTTTTCAGAAGTATCAGACTTTCTTCTGAGAGGTACAGAGGCACCCGTTTGCCTATGTGATGCTCTAGGGAAGTGTGCTGCTGACCGGGGGCTCGTATCAGGTATGTCACCAAGAAACTACCAAAACTCGTGCTGGCCTCAGACTACTATCTGCTGCTGCTGTTTCACGTGGACACCAGTGATGCAGCCCGGAGCAGCCTGAAAACTATCAAGAAAGATTACAGAGCCCTGGGAGCAGCAGTCAGGGACTCTGGGGCACAGGTACTTTTTTCATCAGTCCTCCCAGTCAAAGGGAAGGTGGCTGATAGGGCCAGGTGACAGGACTGGTGCCACAGTCAGGGATTTGGCTTCTTGGATCATGGGACTTGCTTTGAGAAACCCGATCTGTTGGGACTAGATGAGGTCCACCTGTCAGAAAAGAGGAAGAACATCTTCAGTCAGAGGCTTGCCAAGCTCATGAAGAGAGCTTTAAACTAGAGTTGCCAGGGGAGGGGAACTGGAATCCATCCCATACCTAACAATATGATGTCAATACCAGCAATAGATGCCCAAAACCTGGAGAAGGGTTGCAGGTCAGCAGGAGAGCACCTGGAGTGCAGCATAAAGGAAAACTAGCCAGTCTAGCCAGGAAGCTAGCCTCATCGGGAGCCCAACTTAAATGCCTCTATACAAATGCATGTAGAATGGGGACAAACAAGGGAAGTTAGAGACGTGCACGCGTGCAAGGCTCTGATCTAATTGGTGTCACGGAGACATGGTGGCATGGCTCCTATGACTGGAGTGTTGAAATGGAAGGATACAGGCTCTTCAGGAAGGACAGGAAGGGGAGATGAGGAGGGCGTGTTGCCCTCTATGTCAAGTACTAGCTGGAGTGCATGAAGCTCTGCCTGGGGACAGATGAGGAGCCAACCAAGAGCTTATGGGTCAGGATTAAATGGAGGGCAGGGACAGGTGATGTTACAGTGGGGGTCTACTACAGGCCACCTGACCAGGAAGACTGAGCAGATGAGGCCCTCTATAGACAGATAGGAGCAGCCTCATGTTCACAAACCCTGGTCCTAATGGGGGACTTCAACCACCAATATAGAATCATAGAATCATAGAATGGTTTAGGTTGAAAGGGACCTTGAAGATCACCTAGTTCCAGGCCCCTGCCATGGCCAGGGACACCTTCCACTACTAGACTAGGTTGCTCAAAGTCCCATGCAACCTGGCCTTGAACACTTCCAGTGGCGGGTCGTCCACACCTTCTCTGGGCAACCTCTTCCAGTGTCTCACTACCATCACAGTAAAGCATTTCTTCCTAATATCTAATCTAGACTGACCCTCTTTCAGTTTAAAACCATTACCCCTCATCCTAAACTCCCTGATAAAGAGTCCCTCCCCATATTTCCTGCAGGCTCCTTTTAAGTGCTGGAAGGCTGCTATAAGGTCTCCCCAGAGTGTTGTCTTCTCCAGGCTGAAAAACCCCAAGTGTTTCAGCCTGACTTCATAGGAGAGGTGCTCAAACCCTCTGATAATCTTTGTGGCCCACTGGTCCCAGTACCAACCCATGAGGTACGCCACTGATCACTCGTCTCCACTTGGACATGGAACTGTTGACCGCAACTCTTTTAGTGTGGCTATTCAGCCAGTTCCTTAGCCACTGAGTGGTCCATCCGTGAAATCCGTGTATCTCTAATTTAGAGACAAGGATGTCGTGTGGGACAGCATAAAATGCTTTGCGCAAGTCCAGGTAGATGATGTCAGTTGTTCTTCCCTTGTCCATCAATGCTGTAACCCCATTGTAGAAGGCCACCAAATTTGTTAGAAATGATTTGCCATTAATGCAGCCATGTTGGCCAATGGACCAATGGATTTAGATTAAATATAAGGAAGAAGTGCTTTACTGTGGTGGTAGTGAGACACTGGAAAAGGTTGCCCAGAGAAGGTGTGGATGACCCACCCCTGGAAGTGTTCAAGGCCAGGTTGCATGGGGCTTTGAGCAACCTAGTCTAGTGGAAGGTGTCCCTGGCCATGGCAAGGGCTTGGAAGTAGGTGATCTTTGAGGTACCTTCGAACTTTAACCATTCTATGATTCTATGATATACAAATTTTACAGCTCAAGAGACATTAGAATTCAAAACATAGACAACCCATCAAGAAGTAGGATTCTATATCATAATTTTTCCCTTTTTCCAGTAGAAAAAAAAAAATGTGCTTTTCTCCAAGACTCTCATGATCACAGTGATCCCATGGACATGTTTGCCCTGATGAAAAGTGTTTACAAAGAGGAAAAAACAGAGATCTGGTATTTTCACACATAGCATAACTAATCAAATAAGGTACATGAATTTACCCTTTGCAAATTACACTGCATATATAGATCTGATTGATGACTGTGGTGAACAGTTTGTGAATTACAGCATGATTAATGAAAACTGGAAGATTTCAATCCATGCTCTTGCCAGAGATATGAAATAGTGTGTGCATTTGTATATGACTCCCTGGCTGAAGGCTTGACACTCAGGCAATTAAATGAGCCTGACAGGCATCTGGCCACTGCTTTGGCAAATGAGTCTGCGCATGTCTACGCAAATGAAATTACTCAAAAAAACAACACATAAAATCTGTTGATTAGCTCATAAATTTGGACTCTCCCTTCCCCTCCCCCCAGCTAAGTCAGGGAGATACCCAGATAGTTTTAAACTGGGGAGCCTTACCTAATGCTCTTCAGGGTCTAAAAGATATTAAATCTGCTAGAGTTGTCTTAAGTTTGTCTATTTTATGGAGGCACTCTCCTTTCCAATTTGTTTCCTATTTCAGCCTGCTTCCTAATTTCATTACTTTGTTGAGACAATGCTGATATTTAGTATATCTCTTTCTACTGAAGATCCACACTCTAATGTTTGAGTGTTTTCCAAGTATTATCGGTAATGGAAGCTCACAGGCCAGATGAAATGCTGGTATCCTCTCAAGGCAAAACTATGCTTGGGGTAAGTAAGAAGAGAGCATAAGAGACAGAGAAAGCAAAGGAAAAAAAGAGTATTGGCAATTCTTTTTCTCAATTACAATCAAAGTCCATCTTTATCTCACCTCCTGTATTGTTAATCTTTGGTCAATAACTGAGTCCTTTCTCCCCCTGCAGACTTATTCTTTCTTAACTCTCACATCTTTCCTTCCCTTAAGTCCTCCGAACACTTCATAGCTAGAAGCTCTTTCTTCATGTCCTCTCCCCATGATGTCACTCTATTACCTGAGTCCCATACTGGCTTCTAACTTCCTTCCACAATCACCCTCTAAATCCTTATTCTTCTCTTCAAGGATCTATTCCTGCCTGTTTCTCTCTCATCTCTCTCCTATTTTGATGCTTGTGTGTATCTTGCATTCTTTCAACTCAGAAGCATGAATTTCTTTAGCTCAGCTGTGGAATCTGTGCTGAAATAACATCTACTAATCTCCTATATTTCAGTATCTACTCATCCCCTGTGATATTTCAGCTTTGAAGACTCTGTAGAGAGTATACAAAACTAAAAACAAAACATGCAATCCTCGACATTGCTATAACCAAACTACAGAAAAACCACATAGTAGCTGGCTTTACCATAACAAAATTGAATGTAGCTCCTGGCAGCGTTTCAACTTCAACATAACAAACCACGTAAAAATAGTGTTGAGAAAGACTAAGAGACTGAAGCACAGTATTCTCTGACAGCGTACAGACCTTCATCTCATGCAAGATTAATTATTTATCACCCCTCCCACATCAGTGCTTTCTGAAGCACTTTTTCCTAAAATGAAGGAAAATGAGTCCTGGTCATCACTTCCATGGGATTTCTAATGAAACAATGGCTTTCCCACCTGCTCAGGTGGTCTTTGCTGTGGATTAGAGATTTCTGCCAGAGCAGAAAAAAAACCCACAAAACCACTCTACTGAAGCTGTGGCAAAATCACGTCTTTTCAGAAGGCAGTAAGGGCAACCCCAGTGTTAAGGTAACAGGGGAAGAAAGAAAGAAAACAGAAAACACAGGCTTTTCTAACAGATTTGAAGAAGGCACATTACTGAAAGTAGTTCCTCTAAAGAAACAAACAAAAATTTAATCTGTTCAAAGTCTGGGAGAAGAAGGAGGAGGCACAACTAATTAAACTTCAGTTGTTGAAATTCCAGCCTGTAAAAATTCCAATTTGAAATTCAAATGCCTCATAAAAACCTGCCCAAAATCTCCATGGGCATCTGGACAGTAATGATGTAGTACTAACCACTGGTGAAAATTCAACTGAAAACTGTTCTGTCCAAAATATTGAAGATAAAAATCTTGACTTTGTTGAAAACAACGGTAAAGCTCCCATGGGCTTCTTCAGGGCCCGGATTTCAAGCTGAAGCTTTGAAAGGACTGTGAATCTGAAGATAAATTTTTAGTGGTTACAGTTTTGCACTGAATGTATTATATAGCCTTCCTATATGTATCTCCATATTCTGAAAGAAGTACATACACAAATTTCTTTTAGCATTTTAATATGGTTTCAGCTAGTCCAAATATCTGGGCGAAGGAGAAGGGTGATTTGTGGGGAAAAAAAAAAATAAAAATCTGAAAGTGTCATAGCTCTATGTCTGCTCTACTGTATTCTTTCCAAACCTCAGATAATCATTTGCGGAAAAAAATGCAGACATTCAAAATTTATATTTTCCATTTCTTTTAATTTTTCCCTTGTTTAGCCCACCTAAAGCTGCCTTCCTCTGGAAAGGACTTTGATGCCTTGCTGAAAAGTACTGTGTACTATTTTACTTTTTTCAGCAAAAGCTTGGAAAAACACATACATATACAAACAAATCTTAAAAGCTTTCCTCATAGAAAGGTTGACCCTGAAGGCAAAGGCCATTTTAAATGGAAAAAAGGTTTTAAACAAACATATAAATATTGATCAGCTCAACTTATAAACCCCTTGTAATGCAGAGGGGCCAATATGCTGCCTTGTGGGGTGCAGATACAGCTCTGCCCAAAATGCAGGAATACCGCAGGAAGGCAATAAGGGATTGTGCAGTCTAAAACATAAAGTGTTGAAGTCCTCTTTTTTATCTTTTTATCTTTTTATCTTTCCAGCATTTCAACTCTATCCAGCCCGTATGAACCTTCAGCATGTCGCCATCCTGGCAAGGCAAGCTTACTTCCCATGAAGATAAGACTCACTCCCACAATGACTTTGAGTGAGTAAAGTTCAGACTTCTTGCAGCTGTACATGATGTGTCTGCTGCAGCATGCTATCTGTCACCTGGAGAAGGGAGCAGACAGGAGCAGACAGGAATATCACTGTCCTCTGCCCACACCACACAGCAGAAAGCAAGGCTCAGGAGACAGTGTGGTCCCAAGCCATCTCTGAGATGTTCAGTCATCACATCACTGGTACAGGCAGATGAACTTGGGACCTGGGATAGTTCTGGAATCCCACACTATGGACATCTGTCCACCCCATACCCTCTACTAACACTACCTTTAAAGGTGTGAGTTATTTTTTTGTGATGAGACCAGTTATCTTCAGAGATGGATTCAGAGAACTTCTTCCTGGAAATGAAAGCACCTGTAGTAATTAACAACTTTTGCCGCTACTGAACTCTAGTAGGCTGGAACTTTTAACCTGAGGAGATTTTAGATGTCATTACCAATCCCATGTGTCGTAATTCTTTCAGTCATTCATTGACACAATGTCTGGAGGACATGTGCTTGCAGAAATAATTGGACTGTGCTTTACGCTCAAATTCAATACAACTTTTTCTTCAAGTTGCTTTTTGTGATTCATTATGAGCAAAGATTGAAAAAAAAAACCTTAAGAATACAGAAAATTTCTTTTTTGTTTCAGAAGCTGAAGAAACTAATACCTCAAAGTGACCTGCTGCAGCACTTCATGAAAATCAGGTTTCAGTTGTCTTTGACCAGATTGCAGGAAGACAGATTTGGAAATGTTCAGAGTAGCAATTTAGAATAAACTGCTCTGGAAACAAATGTGACAGTAACAATTTTAATGAAAAGGAGAAAGGCTAGAAAACTCAGGTTGTGTTTTTAAAGTCTCTGAAGTCTCCAAATGAGATATTCACTTCCTCAATAACAAATGCAAGAGCTGCAATTTCAAAAGAAAGTGTAACAAGCAAGAATGAACATTAGCCTGACAAAAATCACTAGGCAAAATCACAGACTGTTTGTGCAGAGAACTTATCATACTGACCAATGCCACTTGTTTATCATCATATATTTCTTTGTCTGGTTCTACTTACCTGGGGGTTTTGTTGTTTTGGTTTGTTTATTTCCACTCTTAAAATTTAGTTCTTACGGATAGTGTCTGTCTTTTTTCATTCCTGTATAGTCAGTGTCTTGTTCATTAGGGACATGGTATAGGATTGCAGATTTTAAATGCCACCACAGAACAAAAAGAATCTATATGTTACACACCCTAATTTTGTTTAAATGGAAGTTACTGTGTTGATGTTTGGTGAAATGATGAAGGGAGTCTGTGCTGATTTCATGATTCCTGTTGCAAACCTCTCAACCTGTATGAGATATGCATTCATTTATTATTATTACTATTATTGTTTTCATCACTTGCAGTAATTATAGTTGTTGTTGCTATTACTGTCATTGCTATTTATGTATTTAATATTATTGATGTTATTTGACCCAAATCGGTGACCAAAGTGCTGAGCTAATAACTGGTTTAGGCACTGTTTGAAAAAAAATAACAAAAAAGGATAAAAAATTCAGTTATTGCCCCAGTCCTGCGAATGTCTTTATTTAGATGCATTGTGACTCCCCGGACAAAAGGCATAGTACTGTATTTAGGTCTTGTTGCACCACAGAACAGATCAGAGAAGTAAATGAGAGATAGGAGGCAATATAAGCTAGAAAGTCATATATGAAATGAAAAGAAACCCCAACCTTATATAGGTAGCCACATAGCTATGGCTGATCATGATTTACCTCTGATATTCTCTTGAAACTGATGACAGCTAATCCTCTTCCCTGAGATACATTTCCATATTTTGTAGAGGCCACATCCCCATAGTTTTGCTAAGGGTACACTCAAAACATACCTAGATTTTTGTTCAGTTGAACATTTAATTGTATAAACAGTGAGTAAAATACCTCCAGCTCTGACCTGATACTATTAATATTTTTGGTTTTCTTCCACATTATTTTATGGAAATATGAATTCAAAATATTAATCCAGTTAGACAAAAAGAAAACAACAGCAATTATAATTGTTTTTTAGTAAGTAAATGTTTTTCTGAGAAGGTGATTCTTATTTTTGTGATCTGTGAAATGACATAGTTATTGCTTAAAAAAGTGATAGCAAGCATTTATTAGCTTCACAAAATTTAAATTGACAATGCATAAATACTTTAATAACCACACTCACAGAAGAAAATTATGAGTAGAATCAGAGTACAGCATAAGAAAAGATACTGTGTAGGAGGTCTCATTAAGATATCTCTGAGATGAATGCATGAAAACAGCAGGGCCATTGATAATTCATGCTTGAGAAATGGTGAGTTATTTTCCAAGAAAAAAAAAAAGAAAATTAATCATTTATTTTCAAGTACTTGATTATTATAGAGCTGGAAGAGGGGATACAAAGCCAGAAGAAATGTCTTGTTTGAAGAGCTAAAATGTGTCACATAATGACTCCCCACAGTTTGGCCTGGTTGTACATGTGCAAGAGCAAACTCACCTACACCACCTAACAAAATTCCCGCTGTTACTCATCATCCCCTTCAGCCATATGGGAACCTTTGGGCATAAAGTCATATAAATATTGAATGAAGAAAGTATTGAAGCAAATAAGAGGGCCTGGCAAGGAAATAAATAAATGAATCCTACCCTGAGTATTTTATTACCAAAACAGAGACCAAAGAAGATACAGGAAAAGAAAAATACTCCATCTAGCTCTTGACATAATAGAATTACTACTTTTGATTTTAAATTTCTACATGTTTTACTCTTTTGAATTACATTTTTTAAACACTTTATTAAGGCACATGGATCCTGAAGGGTGTATGTAAGCCAAAAAAAACATGCATTGACCCGAGTCTTGCTCAAGTAATTCATTGCCTACCCACTGAGACATTTTCTTTCTCCAGGCTTTGTCTGAACACTGCCCTTCTGCCTTTCTGCTCTTTTGACACACATTATTTTTTGTCCGCAGTCACTGGTCTCCATCCTGCCGAGTGCCACTGACCGATCTCTCCACCTTTGCTGATATGATGTAATGTTACTTGGCTATACTTCCTCGCATAATGTTCTTTTGTCTTGTTTGAAGCAGGCTGTCAACAGCACAGTATGAGTAATAAAGATCAAAATACACTCTTACATGGCTTTAGATACTGCCTTTTGGTTTATTTCACTATCACCTTATAAAAATAATAAATTAAAACAAACAAAAAAGGCAAACTGTATAAAGAACTAGACATGTTCTTTTTATTTTCTGAGACTTATAAAAATAAGAATAATTTATAAACCCTTGGGATAATTCTTACGAGTCAAATAACGACAAACCACTGCATCCATTGGGGAAGCCATATGTCTCATATATAGATTCCTGTGAACTATTGTTTCTGTGCAAATTAAAGATAAATGAATAGTGGACTATGCCATCATAATTTTACAATTTTTATTGAGTTACTGTAATTCACATTAATATTTAATGGTCTTTTCCCTCATGTCTTGTAAGCAAAGAAAACTGTCTTGGGCTGCCAACACTTTACCTGTGCTTGAAGATCAAGAGTGAAAAAAACAAAGCAGTGATACTAAATTCCTATATTACTAGGTGGTTTTAACTAAAAGGATTAACACAATATTAAAAGTTCTGAAGAAGACACATACTACAGCAACTTAACCTTTCCACTTAGAAATACGGAGGTGAGGGAAAAACATCTGTTTTTCTAGAGAATACAGAAACAATAAAAGAGACACCACCCGTTCCCAAGGTCCACTTGCCTCCTGTTAGAAAAGCTCAAAGTTGAGAAATATATGTCATCTATCAATATCTCTAACAGAGACATTACACATGCCTACATATCCATATGAATGTATTCGTATAGGAAAAAGACTGAAGTTAGAGATAAAAGCTTTAAGAAATTCTAAAAAGGCAGCTTTTATTCAGGATTTGTAAGACTTTTGGGAAGGTTGCTTTTTTAAAATGAAAATAATTTTTACTTTCTAGTAAAACAGGAAATAAAAAAATAAGTGCAGTAAAAAATTGTAGGACTATTCTAAAAATCCTACAAATATAACTGTATGTTCACAAATACAAACAAGGGTTTTGTTTAAAGGAGATTACATTTGGAAAAAAATATTTATCGGTTTGTCCCTACAAATTATGGAAAGCAAGAAAGCATGAAGCAATTTCCAACCATCTTATGTAGTCTTTAAAGCGTATTTCCAATATTTTGAATCTTTACGAGGAATGTCTTTTCTCACAGAATCAAAGAATCACAGAATGGTCAGGGTTGGAAGGAACCTCTGGA
>VZSZ01012706.1:0-14113 GCA_013398815.1 Ibidorhyncha struthersii
GAGATCATGGCCCTGCAACTGCACACAGATCTCTAGTTCTTCCTGTTTATTTCCCATGCTGCATGTGCTGGTGTACAGGCATTTTAGAAAGGTAATCGACCATGCAGGTTTCCCTGGAGGGGTGCAAGAGGATCCACCACAGCCGTACACACCCTTGAGGTGGTTGGCCTTCTGGATCTCATCTTGGGAGTCAGCTCATGAATATTTTTCACTGCTCTGGTTGGCCTGGCTTATTCCCCAGTTTGATAAGATGGCATGAGCTTTGCCCCCTTGGACCCCACCCCTCAAGTCCTTCAATTTAAAGCCCACCTCACCAAGTTGGCCAGCCTACTGCCAAAGATTCCCTTGTGTCTTCTAGATAAGTGGATTCCATCCCTCTCTAACAGGCCATATTCATCAAGAATGTCCCATTTTCATAAAAGCCAAAACCCTCACAATGGCACCAGCCATATAAACAGGAGTTAATTTGCATTATCCATCCATTTCTGGCTGGTCCCTTTCTTCTAACTGGTAAAATGGAGGAAGAGATAACTTGGGCACCAACTTTTTTCACTTGCACCCCCAGGGCTTCGTACTCTTCCTTGATTCTGCCCAGGTTCCAGCTTACAGTGTCATTCATGCCCGCATGGAAAAGTAACAGTGGGTAGTAGTATGTATTCCTGACAAGTTGTGACACTCTGTCGGCAACACCTCGAACCTTAGCTCCCAGAAGGCAGCGTACCTCACATGACTCCCTGTTAAGGCAGTGAATGGCAGCCTCAGGGCCCTTTAACAGACAGTCACCCCCACTTGCACTCATCATTGTTTTTTATGATATCTACAGTGTGCTGCTGGTGCAGGTCCTCCTGGCAGACCTTGTTTCTGGGTGTCTACAGCTGTTAAAGCTTCTTATCTGTTTTTTGTTGAGATGCTGAAGGATGGGGACTGAAGCGGCGTCCTGCTTTTGGGAGTCACCAGGGTCCAAGCTGCCTCATTCTCAGTGGTGTCCACTGCAGGAACATGGTTATGAAACCACCTATCTATCTCTGTCTCAGCTCCTCAGATACTACATAAACCTTTAACTGTTTCTTGCACCTTGGCCACCTGACATAACAGATCATCGACCTGTGCACACTGTATGCAAGTACTTACCCTTCTGCCAAGAGAAGGAGAAGGGTCTGTGCACTCACTGCAACCTACCACCTGTACGGAAGTCTCCCTCTTTACCAGTTCCACCTGGGTGGATGTGCCAGGTATCTGAGGGGCTTTCTGTGCAGGAGCACTGGTTTTAGCTCTGAGGTGAGTGCCCACCATTTTGGCTGTGACCTTGAGCATTTCTCTGGCTGTGGACCAACAAGCAGGCTGCAGAGTCCTTCCTGCGCGCCCTTCCATGTGAACTGCCATGCGAACAGCTGTGCCGCTCCCTGACTGATGCATCTTGTCTTGTTGGCAACACTCCTGGTCGCTAGCTCTCCCAAGGGCTGTTTAAAACTCCTGTGGTTGCTTCTGGCCAAGCCCATGTTGCCATGTCAGACTTGCTTGCGAGAACTGACGGCTCCTAGCAGGGCTCTCTGATCTTCCTTGGGTTTCCCTGGCTCCAGGAACCCTCATGTCTGCCTTGATCTAGTGCCCGGCCACGGAACTTACTGTTGCCACAGCCTGGCTCTGTCTTCTTTGCACTCTTTCTTCCATTCCCAAGCTATGTATGTACATTGATAAGACTGCCCTGAGGCTTCTCTTCTCCAGGCTGAACAGTCCTAGCTCTCTCAGCCTTTCATTACAGGAGAAGTGCACCAGTCCCTTCAACGCCTTCCTGTTGATGTTCACGTTCAACATCTCCAGTATGTCCATGTCTACCTCATATTGAGGAGCCCAGAACTGGACACAATAGTCCAGGTGTGGCCTTATCAGTGCAGAATAAAGGGGAAGGATCCCCTCCCTCAACCTGCTGCTAATGCTTTATCTAATGCATCCCAGGATCCCGTTAACCTTCTTTGTGGCAGGGGCAAATTGTTGGCTCATGTTCAACTTGGTACCCACTAGAACTCCCAGGTCCTTTTCTGCCAAGCTGCTTACCAGCTGGGTTTTCATATTTACAAGCAAACATCATTTAATCATTGATTTGCCAATGATATCCCAAACTACCACACTGCAGTTATGATGTAAATCTTACATATACCAGCACACTGCCTGTTAGGTTAATGTTTGGAGTCAATGATCTTAAAGGTCCTTTCCAACCTTAACGATTCTATGATTCTATGACCAAATATTTTAACTTTTGCAAAAATGTTAAAACTATATCTAGGTTTGCAGCCTCCCGAAGGATACCATAACTGTAGTATGGTTTTACTAAAAGTAAGATACTAATTGATCTTCATGAATAATTTCTTTTATTGCAGAGAAACTTATTGTATCCAATGTTAAAGACATCATTTAATAGAAGAAAAAACACCTTAAAAGTCTTAAAATGTCACTTTGTATGATCATTGTACAGTCTATTTGAAATTCAAAAAAATTTTACACATGCAAAAGAATGTCAAATGTACAGTGTAAAAAAAAGTCAGTAGGATTTGTTGGATAAAACTATCAGGAGCTCAAAGCTCAACACATGTCAACTAACTTTACTCTTCTACACCCAAATTAGCTTGAAGGAAATGGTGGGAAATAGGTGTTGTTAGAACATGATTCATCTGATCTGTTCTATACATTTATTTTAGAATGAGATATGTTGCATTCTGAAAGTACCTGTTTCTTTCTGTTGTCTGTAAAATAATCCTACAGTGACTAGTTCGGATGTTGACATCTACAGCTAGACATTATGAATCCTAGCCCTGGTGCCTGATCTATATTGGCTATCATGTTAAGCCTTAGCACGTATTTCTGTTCTCTTATGTATAGTGTGTCATTCTCTTTCAATTCAACCCTCAAAAGCAAAAACAATCTGAAGAAATAGATAATCTTAGCAAAACACAAAAAATCAACAAACTTAGATGCTTTCAAATAGAAAATTGCCTTTCTTTCTGTCCTATAATACTGAGGCTTCAAAATTCAAGCATGCTAGTAGCTCTCAATTGTCAGAGCCTGCTTGCAGAAATTGCTGATCACTGATATACAGCCACAATTGCCTTTTAGTACCAGCTGAGCTTCCAGACTAATGTTGAAATACAGCTACGACAGTTCATTGCAATTTCAAAGGATCAGGGCAATGAGGCGGAGATGCTCTGAATGAAATCTGTGCCACTTCTGCAATCCTATTTCCAGGACATCTCACTGAAGAGGTCTTCATGAAGTGGAGGTGAAAGCTATCCACACACCTGACTTCTGTCCTTTCCGTGCTCCCCACTCCCTTGATACTCAATGGCATGTTTTTGGACAGGTGGGTAACAAGACTTATTTTCTGTCACATTTATTAAATTGTTTCTGACGGCATCTCTATAATTCCTGTTCTTTTAATAATCTTTCCTGAAAGATGATACAAAATATGGTTATCAATCCTCTTTTCTCTCTCCATTAACAGTAAAAAGTCCATGTATTTAGTTTCACTTTTTCTGACCATGTTTATTTATAAAGGCAGATGTAAAAATAATGTGTTTGGTGAAATATTGTGAAAAAACCTTACCGAAGTCCATCTGATCATCCATTTTTAATATTTATTGAGCTAACAATCTAAATTCATTAAATTACTCCTGCACGTGAGCAGTCTATTGTATGGACTGTTGCTGCTAATATGACATCAGTGCATTCAGAGCACTCTGTGGCCACAGAAGTCCAAGATAACTTGCTCCTTTGGAAATGTCCCCATGAGCACAACTCCAAAGCATGTCACTTTTTATTTCTGAAAAGTTGTACCTTTTTTTTTCTTTTGAGTGTCATATCTTGCCATAGCAATTATTAATTGCAAATATATACAACACAGTGCTATATTTAGTTCTAAAAGAAACTGATTTGTTTAAAATTTTGACTTCAATGTTAATTTACATCCTCTTTGACAAGTTTGTCTAATGAGAATAGCCATTCTTGGATATATGAGGCACACACAGAGATGCGGCAAGAATTCTTAGTTATTTTTAAGTGATGCTTTATTTCTCTTTACAGAAATGATGAATTGTGTTTAAATACATTATCTATGTATGGCTTTGTACCGGACTACGAGAGCACTTTGTTTTGTTGAAGACAAAAATTTGGCTTTCCTCAGACTCAGCGAACAGTTTTCTCTTTCTTGCAAATTCATTATAGATTTAATATATCTGTTGTAGATGGTCAATGACAGACATGAGACTTGCTTAAATTCTGATTCAGTTTTTACACTAGTGAGCAGCTTTTCACATACTAGAATCACATCACTAAATCTGAAATATGTTCTCAAACGTTCAAGTATTTTACACTGAATATTACTCTTTTTGTAATTAACATAATGTTATTCCTAGTGGTACACTCCCTTAAAAATACTGTGTTTCTCTGTCAGTAGGGCATAATGAAATATATTTGACTAAATTAACTCAGTAGTTACTACTACTTATTCTGCAGTGAATGCAGTGAATAATACTTAATGCAGGCTGAGAACCAAACCCTCATGTATTGCCCATGGACACATTCCACATTGTTTGAAACCCTCACTTTACAATTAACCATTTCACAAGGTGACGGTTATGGAGATTTTTCTCTTTAATATGAACATATGAAGTTTTCAGCTTAAAGTGATATTCAAACACTACGTGATCTTTGTTAATTTCATGTCAATATTTTTCATCCTTTGCATTGATTTCTCTGCCCTATCAAACAAAAGCTATTTGTTTTCCCTCAGAAGACCCTTCCCTGCCTATTTACCTCCCTACTGACCATGTTTTGTTCACAATTGGGAATGAGCGTGTTACATATTTTTATCTGTCCATAGGGTCAGACGTAATTTTCCTTTTCTTGAACACATTCTGCTTTTCCTTACACTGCCATTCAGACTTGGCAGGATCATCTATACCCACACATAATATTTTTTCATTTTTTTTCTTCACATTTTCCTAGCTCCAATGTCCACTAAAAAGACTATTATAGCTAGTCTGCTATTCTGCTGAAGTTATGTCTTTTTAACACCACAAGTGTTGTCCTGTGTGTTTTTTCTGTTTCTGCACATCTACAATTTCTTGTCTTATGTCAGGTTTGATTTTGTTCTGTGTTTTTTACAGTATTTGACACCATTGGTTTCTAGGCAATGCTTCTAAATGCAATAATAATAAAAAATAATTTATCAATTTATCAATGATCCTAGTGCCACCCACACCCTGCCTTAAAAACACAATATGAAACATGACTGATGCACTCACAGTCTTATGAGAGGAATAAGCATAGATTAAACAGTGAACTGAGAGAGGAAATCTGTCTTTCATCTGGAAAATGAAAGACATAGAACCTCCAAAATGTTGCAATGTATTCAAAAGGCCCTAGAAAGTGTAAAGAAAGTGCAACATTAGAAAGGAATTTTATTCTTCTCTTTTACTAGTAGAAATATCTTTTTTTTTACTAGATTAAATTTTTGGGAAGCTGTCTTATGTTTCTTGGATCTGACAATATTTTGTGTAGAGATGAGGTCATTGATTACCCTGCATTCAAGTCTATGCCTAGATGAACAGGAAATGTTCTTTACATATGCTGAAAAGTTGTGCAAAATGCATCTAAGTAGCTTAATTTATTGAAACAGGATGACGCTGGTGCTAAGAGCTTTGCAAGATCAACAAAAAATAGCTATTGCTACTAAAAACAAGACTGAAAATTCTGCAAGGTATCATTTCTGCTTGAGATTCCAGCAGGCAGGAAGTGTGCTGAAGGTGAAATAGGATGCAAAAGAAAAAATGCAGATGACTATGCTGGTCAACCTCACATCAATCCCAGGGAAAAAAAATATAATGGAAAAGTCAGTAAAGTATCTAATTAAAAGAAGGTGGAACAGAATTATTGGAAGTCTATATGAACTTAATAATCTTAAAAGAGGGGTCTTTTTTTCTTCCAAAATCTACCACAAGCATATCAACAAGTTTGCTTAAAAAATGCAGATAGATATCAGCAACAAACTACAGCTAAATGTCCTCTCATTTATGTCTGACAGAAAATCAATGACAGAAACTCTGTTACCTAAAAAGATCAACTTACCCTGAAAAACTTAAAATGCATTTACAGTAATCACCCTTCTTAGGAACATTTCGTTGAGCAAATAGCTCAACATTGTCTAAAGTTAAATACATCTGCCCTCATACATATATTTGCCCTACATGCTTGTTTGATCCTCTTGAGTTCTTTGCTCAGTCATTTTCTTCAGAAGTTATCAGAGACTTCTAGTCCATAGATAATATTATGAAGTTTTAAAGGATATCTGTGACATACTAGTAAATCTTTGTGCATATTGGAGCAATTAGTGCTTATAGCGTTTAAAAGTAGTCTGTGGTCCTTGCCTGAAATGCACATACACAGTTTTGAACATTAGTAGAGGAATTAGATTTCATAGTTGATTTTTTCTGCAAAATGAGACCCCCTAGGGTTTAGCTTTACTGTGTCTTGTGTCATTTTAAAATATTCTTCAGTTAAGGGTTTCTGAACAACTGGGGACAGTTTCACCATCAAAAATATTTCATCATGTTGTCTTTTTTTAACTGCCCACAAATTGGAAGGTGAGTCAGCATTTCTTTCTGGTTTGATTAGGGAGATATTCTTTTGAAATACAACCAGAATACAACCCTAAAAACACCTAGACAATGCTAAGAAATGGAGTAAGTGTGCAGAGAAGTTAAAACTGTATTTCTAGCTTGCTAGTTTTTAATGTATAGGGTTTCTACTATGTTGCAGTGGCTAATATTTTTTATAAAAGAAACCAGTTTTTTGAGTCTAATAAGATAGTTCATAATATACAGTAGGGGATAATATGAATATCCTCTACAGTTTATCAGGTATATAAGAGTTTAGATTTGGTCTGTGACCTTGGTGCTATCAAGTATTAGTGATATTTTTCAGAGCTGCTCAGTAATGAAATTCTCAAGGGCTTTAGTTGGAGTTACAGGACTTAGTACTCCTTAACATCAATTCTTAACATATATCAACCTCAGTCACAATTGGAATGAAACACTGCCCCATTTTCAGAACGAATGGCTCAGTAACAGCACCATAAAACAGTCTGCATCTTGAAATGAAGGGAACTATCCTATTTGACTGAAAATACTGAGACACATTAAATGGGTATAATACAGTTGTTCAGACTAGTGTTGATAAAGGACTCCATCATTTTGTTGCAAAAAACTGTCACTGGAACTTTAATATTCATAAATAACAAATATGAACTTTAGTTTCAAAATGGATCTGCAGATATTTCTGCCAGTAAGTAAAAAGCTAGCACTGTGCAGTGGCAAATTATAGTCTTCAAGGGCAGACTGCCGGTGCTGTCTAATTAACATTATCATTCACAGCAGCCTCCCTTGCTTTTCCTCATACATTTTGACTAAGTTGTGAGACCTGATATAAGATAGCTGTAAAAATGTAAAATAGTGCTTTGTATGGTGATATAAGGTTTTTAAAAATAATAACAAACACCTCTTTTTCCTCTAATCAGGAAGCATTTCCTTCAAGTCTTTCAGTCATGATTTCCAATGCACAACTCAGCAACTGAAAATAATTCCGAAGCTATTGGCATGATAAAAAATAACAAAGTTTTCTTAACACCAAAACATCTTCACCCATTTAACCCATAAAAGTTAAGTGATTTTCATCAAAGCTGTTAAGCTAACTCCTATAGCTTGGCAGAGGGGTTTTAACATTCTGTTCCTTAGAGCAAGTCATTTGTGGTTGTGTATTAGGAATTTCTGTCAGTTGTGATGGACCTGGTCTACAGTCCAACAAAGTCAAAAGAAAGACTACTATTAATTTCAGAGGGCTCTGAGAGAAGCATTGACCCCGGATACAGTGGCTATTAGTTAGTTGTGTCCTCTATAAATAGCTAAGCGGCTTTCCTTGCACCGAGCTTCTGTTTTCCATCTACTTTACAAATATGTCAGTAATTTCTCTTTAAAGATAATTTACAAAGCAATAATACATTAGCTTGGTGCAATAATTCTCTACAAAGTATTTTTATCTGTGAAACTCAAGATATTGATCTTTATTACCCAGTGCACTAATTATTTGCTTCAGACCAGTGGCTATGTGGCTATAAATGAAATAATAAAAATTTAAGAAAAAAAGTAATCTTCTGCCAGTATTTTTTGCATTTTCAAGGCCTGGAACAAAATGCCACATCACAGTAAGCATAAGCATATTATGAGGTCTTTCACCTCATAATATTGGAAGATGTTTTTCAAGCAAACAACGAAAACCATTTCAGCAAAGAGGAAAATACAGATTCAGTTTCTTGAAGCACAGAGGACTTGATTCTCACTAAATATAAATCACTGTAGCTTCTTGGACATCAATGGCCACATCCTGAACACTATCATTTGTTGGAGCTATAGCAGTTTACTCCAAACAATGCTCTGGCCTTTTGTGCCTTCAATTTTGTGGTGCTTTATAATGGATAAAATGTGTTAGACAACCACTATCTTCGTCCTTGAAGATGATTCAATCTGAAAGGGCAGGAAAGAGGATAATATAAATCACCAGAATCAGCTAGCTTGTTCGGGGTTTATTTTACTTGAGATTTGTTTGGATTATGGTTTTTCTGTTGTTGACTTTTAAATCTATAGCAAAACTCCCATTTACTTTAGTACCTCGGGATCTTGCCCAAAAGACATCTACAATATAAGAAAAGCATATAATGCTAGCCCTCTTGATAAGCAGCTCCTCCAAGTGGGGGCAGAGGAGAAGGAATTTCCTGAATACTGCGTTGGCAGGTGGATAGAGGAAAGCATGGGGTAGGGTGGCAGGTGCATAGCACTGCTGGTGATGGGCACCTTAATTCCTGTAAACTCAATATCTGTGTACAAAGACTCGCCCCAGGTCTCATCAACAGCCATTCTGGGTTCAATGACCATATGAAAGTAAGTTAAACAATTTCCTATATTAAAGTTCAGAGTTTCATGTTGCCCAGCTGCCATTGCAGTGTGCCAATCAAAACTATCTTCACTGTATGTGCTCACAACACAAAGCCAGTGTTAATATGGAGTTTGTCCCTACATGTATAACATACCTTAGTTCATCTTAGGCTGCTAAAAAAGTCACATTTCATCAACAGTCACTTACAAGTAAAATTCATGACTCCAAGCTCATTATATGTATCACTTTGGAAATTCAGGAGAAGAAAAAAACCCACACTTTTTCTGCTTTCTGGAAGCTCCATCCAATCTCACACCTTTGTCAGTCAACTGTTTCTCTGAAATACTGCTCTCAAATCTTACATATATCTTCAAGAGGCAATGGCGATGTGTGTTATTTTGGAGCTATTTCAAACTCTTAGACAAGTGCTACTTATTTTCATTTTATGCCTATCTGCAACACTCTTCCAGGTCTCACTCATTTCTCTGTAGGCAGTCATTTGTCACCTCTATTGCATCATTTTGAAACTACAGATCTCTCTCTAGGCAGTACTCTGTGTTTGGTGAAAGTAATAAAGACTCCAATCACTTATATGTTTCCCTGCTGAAGGTGAACTCTTGAACTACAGACATAGACTAAATTTTCTGCGCTTTGCTTTGCAGAAGCCACTGCAGGGCAATTTCATCTTTCAACCATACTTAAGCTCATTTATATCATCCCAGAATAAGAAATACAAGAGAATATGAAGAATATGTTCAGAAATTATCAGCATTATTATGACACGCATTTAAGTGCAGTGGTTAAAATTTTTAGTAGAATGGAACAGTATTTAACACATTTTAGGAAGTAGGTGTGACTGAAATTACTCTGCTTTAAACTGTTTACAGCCTATGTGAGACTAATTTTCTAAATCTGGTACTTGACGAAAAGCAATATCAATTAGTTTAAAATATGATTTTACTTGATTTAATACTTTTTTTTTTAAATCGTGTTATCCAAACTTCAAAGAAAAATCTTGTCCTTTGACTTATTTATTTTTCCTATGTATGAATTTATAGTTGGTCCAGCTTTCAAGAAAACTAATATAAATTTTCTCACAATGAAAATGGAATTAACCTTATTTAAAAAAAAAAAATTTAGTAGGAATCTGAGAAAAACATTATTCAGTCTGCTGGACAAAGATCAGAAAATTACTGCTGATAAGACAGATGACTGGTTAATGTTATTTTAATTATCATTAATCCAGATTTCAGTCTTACAGTGGAATACAGTACAGTATCTGCATGATTTCCTAGAAAAAATAATAATACTGCTCTCTGTATGAGATATATCTTAGTAAGTTTCTCTAGAACTATCTGAAAGGAGGTTGTAGCAAGGTGGGTGTTGATCTTTTCTCCCAAGTAACATGCAACAGGACAAGAGCAAATGGCCTCAAGTTGCACCAGGGGAGGTTTAGATTGGATATTCGGAAAAAAATTCTTCACTGAAAAGATCCTCAAGCATTGGAACAGGCTGACCAGGGAGGCAGTTGAGTCACCATCCCTGGAGGTATTTCAAAGAGTTAGATGTGACACTCAGGGACATGGTTTAACAGTGGGCTTGGCAGTGTTAGATTAACGGTTGGACTCAATGATCTTGAAGGTCTTTTCCATCCTAAACAATTCTATGATTCCAAGTATGGGGCTTTCAAAATCTGACGCAACAAAGGGAAGACATGAGGAGGAGACTAAACAATTTAAGGAGTGTGTAGAAACCTCATACACAATCCAAACTATGCAAAAAAAAATATTTTTATTTCTATTCTTTCAGAATGTTATTTCCAATTCTGTAAGGTTGCTCTAAGTGGATTTTTGTGTTTGACATCCAATTGTCTAAAAAAAAAAGGAGAGAATATATACTAGGACAGTACACAACAGAACTAACTGGAAACCACTGCAGTTTCTTGTAACAATAAGTATTACTTTTGTGGTGTTCTAGTCAGCAAATAAGCCCACTAAAGGTTAACATATGCAAATGAGCCAAGTCTTCATTGTAAATTGCCAAGCTCCCTCAGGCTCACTGTAATTCTATCTGTTATTGAAACCAATGGAGCTGTGTTGATTTGCATTATCTGAGGCTGGCACACAGTCTTTACTACTACAGCAAATTGCTTATTTAACAGACCACTAAGGTTTAAATGTTTATAGTTGCATTCACCAATTCTAGTTGGAAGTAATTTGCTAAAACCTAAAGTTTGTGCAGCTAGGAAAAAAGAGACTTTTATGTGCTCCTTATGATTATGTACTTTTACAATTTGGATCATGAATATCAGTAAGACTACCTTGTATCAGTTTAACTGCATGTGCTAATCTGAGTAAAAGATTTGCAGCAATAAGTTTCCCATTGGTTGTGCTTCTAATTATAAACAGAAATTTATCTGCTTTACATCAATTAACATCAGTGTTGTTTTTTGCCCTGTCATTTCGTAATTTGTTTATAAATTCATACTATTCTCTATCCACATGTTCTGTTAATGAAACTGCAGTGCCATTTCCTGAAATCTGGATAATTGGTGTAATCTCTGCAGCTGTCTACTGATGTCTTGAGACAGTAGTTTTGACTGCTTATTACTTATTGTGTGATAGAAAAACAATGACTTGATAATCTGTTCTTTCACTTTTTTTTCCCCCACTGCTTTTCAGGAAAAAAAATCATTAGGTGAATTTTGCTCTCCTTTACCTCTGCCTTGCTTTGTAGGATGCACCAGCTAAAATTAGAATAAATAGCCTAAACCTCAAAATGTAATCTGCTTATTCAAATGTGCAGAACTGAACAAGCCTGTGGCGACTGAAGAAGTGCAAAGAGATGGTTTACCTGAATAGAAAACTTTGTTCCACTATATATTCTCTATTAGTTTAGCTGATAAGGATCTGTTTCCTGACACTGACCTTTAGCAATTCTTAAAGGTACTTTTTCACAGGCATAAAAGTGCATGAAGCAATATCATTACAATCATATGCCTTTTCATGTGTTCACGAATGGAGCTTATGAATGGATACTGTGTTCTTATACTCTAAACAAACAGATGTGTGTATTCCAGCTCCAGACTTTCTGCCTACTTTGAAAATGTACTAAAAAGCCTTTATCAGTAGGCTGCTGTAGGAAAGATGAGCATTTCATCTAAGCAGTATCTTCTATTCCAGATCTAGGCCTGTTTCAGAGAGAAAATGACCTTGGTTAACTGGCCATGCGGGGTATTCAGTGCTGTCCTTCAGTGCTGCCTAGTTTGTTGGTCTGAGATTTATAACAAGAGATGCTGAGCTGATCTAAGATGAAAGCATTTGAGTGCAAACAGCAGCAGACTCTTCAGAAGTCTGTCTACATCTAACAGTAAAATCTATGAACTTAAGCAACTGCAGAGGAGAGAGGGTGAGGATGCAACAAGTTACTAGTACAAAGTCTGGGCTGCACTTGAGCAAGTGATGTTTGGAGACTCCCAAGAAGGGAGAGGTTGAAAGCTTATGATATCTGATAGCAGGAGATGAATTTCTTCTCTGCCTTGAAAACCTAGTTTTCACAACTGGTGTAGCATCCAAGCAGTCAGGAAAGGGCAGCAAACTGGCAGAGGTGTTTTTGGAGCCCATTGCTCCTAAGCACTGAGTACAAGAAGAAGACATGGAAGGTGGCAGTGGTTGGAGGTTCCCTCCTGCAGGGAATGGGACACCTGTCTGCTGACCTGGCATGCTATCACAGGTGATTTGTTGATTGACAGGTGCTCAGATCTGGGATGCTGGAGAGGTACTGCCAAGGTTTGTCTGGGTCTCAGACTAATATCCCTTGTTGGTAACTCACGTGGGAACAACAGTGCTGTCAAGGGACACTTGGACTAAATGAAAAGGTACTACAAAATTCTGGAGGCAAATATGACATCTAAACATGAGATTTGACAGCTACCAGTGGAGGCCTGACTAGTGTTCACCTATATCCTACAGGAGAAAAGGAAAGGCTTGAGTAGAAAAGGACACAACTTTTTAATTAACAGCTGGCTGAGGGACTGGTGTTACAGGCAGTACTTTGGCTTTTATGGTCATGAGTCCCTCTCTGAGGAATTAAGACCTCTATCAATGGATGGGATCTGCTTGGCAAAGCGGAGTAAGGGCATCTTTGTCAATAGGCATGACAGCCTGGCAAGAAGGATTTTAAACCAGGTACCAGGGAGGCTGATGATCTCTGTTTGCAATTAACCCAAGAAGCAGAGTCATAGGTGATATAAGCAGAAGGTGGAAGCAAGGCAGTTTTTGAAAAGGGTAAAACAGGTTGAAAGGAGACTCACTTCAAGCGCCTGCACACAAATGAACACAGCCTTGGAAACAACCAAGAGGAGTTAGAGATCTGCTTGTGGTCACAGAACTATACCACCACTAAAATGACTGAGACACTTCATAGTCATGGAGTTCTCTGATGGTGGGATACAGGCAGGGATGATAAGAAGGAGGTGGTTGCCCTGTATGTGAAGCAAGAGTTCAAATGTATGCTTTTTAATAGGACGGATTACAGGCTATGTGGAAGCTTATGACTCAGCTAATAATGGTGACATCATGGTGGGAGTATATCCACCCAAACAGGGTGAAGAAGTGGGCAAAGCCTTCTTCAAACCACTGGAAGAAGTCTCCGAGTCAAAACTCCTGGTTGCTATGGGGTACTTTAACCTCCTTGACATCTTCTAGCATGGCAGCATGCTCATGAAGATTTCTTCATAAGATTTCTGGATATCAAGAGATTATCAAGGATACAGATACTTGATGGGCGAACCACGGCTGGAACACCGTTGGATCTGTCATTCACATATAAGGAAGAACTGTTTGTGGATGTGAAAACCAATGGTTGTAGTAACCATGAAACAGTGGAGTTTGAGGTCCTGAGGAGAGAGAGGAATGAGATCCACAGAGCACAGACCCTGAATTTGAGGAAATCAGACTTTGGATTATTCACAAAACTGGTACACCGAGTCCCATTGAAGGCAGCACTGAAGGACAAAAAAAATCTGGCAGGTCTTGAGGACACCATCCTTCAGTCACAAGAGCCATCCCTCTTGACAAAGACAAGATTGTCTTTACTGACAAACAAAGAGGGACTGGTGGGGGATGTAAAGGTT
>VZSZ01012806.1:0-16096 GCA_013398815.1 Ibidorhyncha struthersii
CCCACCGTGCCCCCTCCTCTTCCTCCAGCCCTCCAGGGGACCCGACAAAGGTCAGGGCTCAGGGATGCCCCAGGATGGGCGGGTTTCGGGGTTCTCTCCCCGCTAGCGTGGCATGTTTGCTCCCAAGAAGGCTGCAGGAGCTGCTCCTCAGTGCACCGAGAGCATTCGGAGTCCTGAGAGCGCTCCTGCCTACACACTGCCCGCGAAGGTGAATCTGGGCCCCTTTGAGGCATTTCCTCTCGTTCCAATTTAGATTCTAAACACAACTGTCTCTCTTTTACAAACCCTTTTGCTTAATTTGTGTCTCTTCATCTTGCAGGGAGCTTTCTCCCAGCGCTTCTTTCAGAGCAAGTCATTGTCTGAGCCATCATCTGGGCTGTACCTTCAGACTGATTACACTCGCAGATAATTAGAAAAGCTCTCCGAGTAATCTACATTCTGATAAATGACATCCAAGGTGACATCACCCGTATATCACTTCATTAAGTCTCCTTGAGCGTAAAGCTATCTGCACTAAAAGCTGTGTTTAATAAGTGAAAACAGTCAAGTGTTGCAATTTCCCATTCGGGCTGCGTTACCGCCGAGGCGGCGGGTGTTACCGGCGCAGCATCGCTCTCCGGAGCGCCGATGCCTCCGTGGATCCACGCGCCCGCACCTCTGTGCCGTACGCCTCTTCTGCTGTAGGTGAGCAGCGGTGGGGATGCTCCTGCTGGGACGGGGAGCACCCACGGGGCCGACGCTTGCCCTTAGCAGTGCAACCTGCAGGCACGGAGGTGCTACGGTGCAGTACTGTTAAATACTCACCACCGCATATTTGATTTCGGTAATCACTTTGAAACTTATGAACAGCCTGGTTCATGACAATACATACGGAAGAATCTCCTGTGTATAATCAGCTGTTAATTCTAACTCCCCAGACGTCACGGCACTGGCAATATTAGTACGATGTGGTTTTGTCCAGGCAGCTACCCTCAGGTGAGCTCACAGTCAAAGCCCAGACCCCACCGCTGCACGTGACGTGGTGTGGGCAGAGCACTCGGCACGGCTCCCTTTGGGAGGCACAGCTGGGAACTACAGTACTAGCCTCTTCCGCAAAGACAGTTGTTTTCTTCTGTTAATCATTTCCTATAAAAGCACATTTTTACCATCAAGCATGGTACCACGAACTACTTTTTCCCAAATTATTCCTACATTAACCTGACGTGGCCTGTTGT
The DNA here is from genome assembly GCA_013398815.1 of Ibidorhyncha struthersii. Classification (NCBI taxonomy): domain Eukaryota; kingdom Metazoa; phylum Chordata; class Aves; order Charadriiformes; family Charadriidae; genus Ibidorhyncha; species Ibidorhyncha struthersii. The sequence goes on from VZSZ01012806.1 coordinate 1,215, forward strand.
GAATCTCTCTAATATTCTTAAGCGTAAGCAGCCAGAAATAAAGCAATGAACTGCCTCAACCCAAAGCTCGCTACCATTGTGCTGTTTCAGTGATTACATTAGATTCCCCATATAGACGAAGTGTCCTCAGAAGCCAACTGCGGCATCCCTCAAGGGCAGAGGCAGCAACTCCAGGGCCTGGGCAAGCCCAGAAGGCTGAAATTCCACCACTTTTGCGTAAGGAACCGATCCCTCTCTTCCCCAGGCAACAGCGAGGGACTGGGCTGTTTCTGCCGTACGCGTGCGCGCCGCTCTGAAAGGGCCCAGGAATGATCCACACAGCAACCCAGGTCTCCTTGGCAGCAGTACAGCGTAGCCGCACTGGATCGCGCCCTGAACCGTGCCACAGTAAGTCGGTCGCCAGAAAGGGCGACATTAATCACAGCGACGTGTTGTATTTAATCTTATTTAGAAACAAAGCGGAGTGGGCTAAATGTATTTTCATTTTCCCATCCTACATCTCATCCACCCGAATCAGGCAAAATTTTTCATGCTCCAATAACTATAAACGACCTTAACATGGAAGTTCCGCATATAGAAATATTTCGGAGAGCGGTGATATGAGCAGGTCCACTGCCCACGGGCTGCCTTCTTGGAGCAGCTTTCCTCGCCGGCCGTGCGTGGCCGGGAGCGGAGCTGCTCCCCGCGAGGCGCAGGCGTCTCGGTTTGGAGGACGAACCCCCCACGCCTCGCGTTGGCGCGCGACAGCACTACTGCCCTCCGAAAGTGCAGTACAAATTACCGATCACGTTTTAAAATAACGATGATGATCATTCATAATATTATTACATCGGTGGGACGTTAAGACTCTCACACTGGCAATATAATTCAAAGCTAATGCTTTTTCTGATGCACGATTTACTTCAGTTTGTAGAAGAGGGAAGGAATATGTCAGGGCATGTCATTTGGTAGAATATCGAGCTATAATGCGGTTATTTGAGTTCGACAGGGTAAGTTAGCCATCAGAACCAAATGTTTCTGCTGAATCTATGCCGAGGGAAGGCAGAACAGCATTTCTTACGTTTGCATCAGAAAGCACGGGCTGTGAGCAATTGTAATAAAATAATGGCACAAACAATAAGGGTGATAGGGCACTTTTAGAAATTATCCTAAAGATTTTTTAGCAATTTTTAGTCAAATACCAGCCTTTGGGGGAGATTCCAAACGCCAAATTTAACAGCAGCATATTCCCAGCGGTAAGTGCACTGTTTCTATGCACAACACTCCTACTCCCATCCATGAATTGAAACCAAAAGCGGATTATATGAAATATGGAAAGTTTTCATCAATTTTCAAATGCAGTAAAACATATCCTCCTATGAACTAATTTCCTCTGATCAAAATTCAAGGCAATTATGCAACACAACACACTGAAACCGCTGCTGTGAAAAACTGAAAGGAGAGGGAAGGAAAGGCGAAGGGAGGCGAGGGCGAAGCGGACGCCCATCGGTGTTCTCGGCTTTCCCGTCTGCACCCCTGGAGACACACTGGGGCTGCAGCTTCTCCACTGCAGTTTAAGCCCTGAGCAAGTGCCCAGCCCCAAATACAGACATTCACTCCACAAACACAGGCTCACCGGGGAGCTGGCAGTTTGAGGGCAGACCCCCTACATTTTTTGAGTTTTAGAAGTATTTTTTCTAGGCAGGTACCCTCAATCGAACACCTTCATTCAGCATAAGAGCATTAAACTGGCAATGCTGCTGTTGTCCCCATGCATTCTCCGGTCGCGCCTGGTCAGGCCCACGTCTGGGTGATTCCAAGAACACACCTCTCACCCGCGGTTGCCTTTCAAAATAAATTCTTCCAGTTTAACGAACTGTACCACCCCGCATCATGGTGGTGGTTGTGCCCAGAAGTGCACAACTCAGTTAAAAACAAAATCACCCCCATCGTTACCTGGGCATCTCTGTAATTAAAAATAACTCCTTGACTCTCCATGTGATCAGAAACGGCAATTCCTGGAAAGTGGGATATTTCAAAAGGTGGGCAGTACCTCATAAAAGGAAAAGAGGAGTGAATTTGTCAGCCGCCACAAAATAACAGAGGTCAAACAAGAGGCTGCTAAAGGTCAGGCACAAACGCAGACCGTGTGTTTTCCGCGTTACTGCCTTGAGGCTGCAAAAACTTATTTAACCCAAATTTCTTAAATCACATTAGTGAGAACAAAAATCTGATCAACAATTTTGTGCTACCTGAAACGAAAACATTTCACTCCGCGCTAATGCTTTCCTACAGCTGCATTTCCCCCAAAAGTTAAATTCAGACACACAGGTTAGTACGTGACCATGAGCAGATGGTGCTTTGACATAGTAGGTGGCCAATTTGTGATTTGCAGGTGGGTGACAAGGCACACGTTGTGGAAATATTCTCCCTCTAAAACAAACTAACAGAAGACCCCCAGGCCACCCTGCACTCAGACAAAAGTACTTCTGGGTCCTACGGAAAATATTGATTTTCCTGCTGGATGGACAGCCAGAAAAAAGGAAGAAATAGAAGAATGTATTTTTTTCACTCTTTCCATCTGCTTCTCCTGTCCTGCAAGGCTGATGCTGCTGTTCCATTTTCTGTACAACCTACAAAAATTCAATGTATTTTTTCAATCTGTCCCCAGCCAAGCTGCCTTACAGCAGCTCTGCAGCCGTGGCACTGCAGCCACCTACGGCAGCACGAGGAAGGTGAAGCGAATGAAGTTACCTGTGCATTTACGGTCTGTGTCTTCCTTCTTTGACCCGCTGATGGTTAACTTGCAGTTGAAGTTCTCCTCCCAGTACTCTGCAAACCACACGTTCCTCCTGTTGTTCTCCAGGGTGCGGGAGGTAAAATAGGCATCGAACCCTGGAGAAGGAGACAGGTAGAAAGCTGAAGTCTAACTTGTGCTGCACGGGACGTACTGCAGCCTGAAAAACAAATACTCTATTTACATCTTCTTCAACATCCAGCGCACGTTTGCATCTCTACCCACAGGAGGTGACCGTGGAAAGAAAGGAAATCCATTGCACGTTTTATCTAATCAGCTGAATCTTGCAAGTTAATTACTCTGCTACTAACTGCGAGGTATAAAGCTTGCTAAGATATACGTAAAACAGAGATTAATATATATAAAAAAAAAAGAGTTATAAGAAAAAGCATGGATTAGACATATACCAGTAAGGAATGAAAATACATTATATGGTGCAGCTGATACTAGGCTGAGCTCCATACAACTAATTTTGTAATTAACCTCTCCAGACCTCCAGAGAAGGCAGTTTCATCTGACTAAACTGGCCATTATCAGTACACCTTATTGTTTTCATAGCATATATTTTTCCCTTAATTTCTTTTCACACAGGTAGAGATAGAGAGCAAAACTTCTAGGAGGTAACTGTGAATCACCGCTATTTACCGGGTGTTTGGATTAGACATCCTGCAGTGGAGGAAAAAAAAAGGTTTCCTTCCTTAGACCTGAGAGATTCCGGTGGTTACTGAAGGCACGTACCCACAACCAGCTTGCAGCGCCCCAAGAGTAAACATGACATACAACTCCAGTACTAAAATAATGGGGGAAAAAAATCTAATTTTTAACAGCTGAGTGGAAGGGCAGTAAAGATATCTGAAGCACCTGAGTCATCTTTTTTTCAGAAAAGACAGTCCTCTGTACTCTCTGATAGAAACCACGTAACAACTATTGAATAGCTGTGTAGCGGTGACTAGTTCATAGCTTTCACATGGCTCTTAACCATATTCTGTCTTTCTTTAGCAGCTCACCAACTTGCCAGGAGAGAAACACCTTTTGCTTTGCCTTTACTTAATTGTTTTGCAGAAATGTACATCACTGTATACATACACATACATATACAAACACACATATGTGTGTGTATAGTGATTAAAGAAAAGGTATGTGCAAAGGCTTACAAACCAGGAGGGCAAATAAGAATTAAAACTCTACTCCAAAAGTATACAGTTTATTAACTTCTGACAAAACATCAGACCTGCCACAGTACAGGGATTTTTTCTATCAAGTTTTCAAATTCTACAGTTTAAAACGCAGCCAAACATCCTTTAACAGCTCAGACAATCCCCCTTCAAAGACCGTGCTCGTTTTAATGGATTTTTCTCACAATACTTTTGGTTTTTTGTGGCAAACAAAAGGTTTGCATGAGGACGAATATATTAGTGCATGTCTACGCGCTCATACACAAAGTCTTTTTGTCTTTTTCTCTTGTCTTTTTTCCTTTTTGTAGCCAACAGAAGCTGTATTCTCTCATCTGCTCAGAAGGAAGAGTACATGGAGTGACACAGCCAAGTATTCTGGGCACACAGCGCAGGAAGGGTTTATCACCTCTGCCCGAGAGGTGCCAGCAACACAGGCCCTCCAGCCAGGGCACAGCCTCCTGGCGGCTCAAATCCCTGCTTAGTTTTGCAGGCTTTCCCAGATCCGACGGTCCCTGTGAAGTACGGGGGCTGTGCCCGCTCTCTTCAGAGTCGTATCAGTCTTATAAGCCGCATATTTGAATAGCGGGACGGTCACCGTTGTTCCTAGTGCCAAGCAGTTTTCCCAAGTCTTTCTAGTCCGTCTTTAGCCTGCAATGAGCAACATCAGAGCTTTTGCTTACAGAGACTGTTCACATTCAGTATTTTTCATGCAACCTTCCAGAACTGCAATCCCAGTTCAAGTTCAGGTTGCAAGAGTTTTTCCTTTTACCAAAAAGGTTGCTGAGGCATTCAAACTATGCAAATCTGAAACCTGGATAAAGCAGGTCGATCATGAAGAGGACTGGCTGCACGCTGAGAGGCTCAGAGGTAAATTATCTGGCACCTGAAAAATGCAAATCCATCGAAGATGCAAATCTCAGAATATCTATTTTGCCCCTTTACTCGGCCTTACAGCTCGTACCAGCGTTGCAGAGGAGGGTGGAAGCACAGAGGCAGCAACCTCTTGTAGATACTAAATCATCTCCCTATACTGCGTGATCACATGGTTCCTTTTGAATTTGCAGTTAGAAATGACAGTAAATACATATTCCATTGAAAGAGAGAAAAAAGTTCCTTGCACCACAGCCAACTATTTCTCTCACTGAAATAGGTGGGTAAATTGACTCAATCTGGCACTCCGCACAATGAAATTGAGTCAGAGGAAAAACATATGGCATCGTTAAATTAGCATAGCAATCCATCCACTATGGGATAAAAATAGACAACATGCAAACAGATGTTTTCAAATAAGAAAGAAGATTAGGAGTGGGGTCAATCTGTCTCCTTGTATTAGCTTTGTGTACTACTGACCCGAATATAATATCTATTTTCCTAATTCCGGGTCCACTGTTCATGACTCATATCCAAAGCCCACCGCGCATAAGACACAGTGTACATCATCTCCAAAAATCAAACTAGCAAAATAAGCATTGGGGTCTTCCAGAAACAGCCTGAAAGCAAATTAAAGTTTAACCTGCCGCCTCACTACAAAATACGAGTAGGTCTCTCCTGCAACAACTACCTCAGGACGCTTCAGAACGAGGACGAGCCCTCAGCCACATGCCGTACCACCTCAGCGCCGTGCCGCCAGCTGGAAGCCGGCACCTGAAGGACTGCGATCACATCACAGAAACCTGCAGGCAAACCACCACGATGGGGCAGGAGGAAACCTCGGCGGCGTATTTAAGAACTACTGAATATTTGAGTCAACTCTGTGTACTCAGTATAAGGGCTTGTCCGGCCCTTAACATTGTTTTTGCAGCTTGAAATGAAAACATTCCGGAATAAAACCACACAAAGCTGCGGGAAAAGAGCTGACCTGTGATAGCAGAGCCCCCGATCCCCTCCTGCGGTGGCTTGGCTGAGGCAGGGACTTAACCTGGGTTTCCCACCTTTTAGGGAAATCATTTAGTAAAACCCTCCTGCCACAGCTGTTCTACTTAATTAACGGCAAATTAGTGACTTAAGAATGCTCTCTAGAAAAGGACAGCACAATTTCTGCACTTCTGAGCTGAATTTTCCGCAGGAAAATATTCATGTAGGTGGGTCGGAAGAAAATTTAGAAAATACTCTTAGATTGTATGTACATACAGGCTAAACCCGTTTTCCCGTAAACCTACGTGCATTAGTTTTGCTCGTAATTAAAAGAGCATTTTCAAAGGGGATGTTCAGTCATAAGATCTGCAATCTAGACACAGCTCAGAAAGAGCAACCGTACCTTACCAATGTGCCAAACTAACTGACCTCTGGGAAAAGTGCTCTATAACTTAATAAAATAAAATCAATAAGCCTTGATAAAACTGTAATAGAATTCCATAAGAATTACTCTAAACCTTTACAGATTTAATAACAAATAATAACATTCTCATTGATTTGTTTTAATGATCCCTCTGCATTCGCAAGAAGGATTATAGATGCCTATTAAAGAGTGTACATTTTTTATCATTATTTTCTATTGATCAGGACAAGCAGGCAAGTGCCTGATTGACAGAGGGATGGACTTAAGTAGCAGACCAAGTTTCTAGTAATCCCTTACTGGGTGGAAGTGTGCACCCACTGGCTGTTTCTGGCTGCATTGCAGATCGCAGCACGACTGCTCCCACACAGCCAAAATCCTGGAGAAGACCTCCAGACGGCATCACTTGGTGAATTGCCCTCCTTCCCCACACACTTAGGGCCAAGAAAAGTCCCCCGCAGCCAGGACCGAGTAAGTGGCGAGAGTCCCACGCTGCTCCATGGCAGCAAAGCCAGGAGCGTGCTCATGGGCACTGTTTGGGGTGTGGGTTTTTTGATAAATATTTACAACTTTTAAACAAAGTGGGGTGCGTCCCACCTGAGGAGAAAACCTAGAGTGCTTCGTATTATCTGCTGTAAACCTGTGCCCCTCCACTAAATTAATGGAACTGCGCCAGTTCTCAGCAGATGGGATTTTCATCCAACTTAAAAGTTAGTAAAAAATGCTCAGTGGCATCTTAGTGCTCCTGTTAAGGGGGGGTGGGTGTTGTTTTCCGTCTATATCATTCCCAAGAACACTGTCAGAGAAGTTATTACGACTGTCTGAAACGCACTGGCTGAACTGAACACCCACCACACTTGTTGCTCTGTGATTGGAGCCAACAAATCACCACCATTTCGTTTTTTTCCCCACCATTCTTTTCAGAAGGTTAATTGTGCTAGATGTACTTCAAAGCAACTTTAAAAAAAAAAAAAGAAAACTAGAGGAAAAATGTATTTTCAATTAAAGAAAAACAGGGTAACTTAAAGATCTTACCTTTTTTTTAACTTCACATGCGTTACTCATTAGCATGGCTAATAATTAAAGCAAACCCCAAATATTTGGTTCTCAGCAAATGCTAGTGTGGTGCCGCAGCTACCATGCAGCCAACCTTGTCAGCAGACTTTAGGAAATCACATGATGAGTTTCATGACTTAAATTCCTACTAAAGTACAGTTTGCACAGTAAAGCAGTTGCATATCTATATTATCATATTTTGAACGCTAATCATAGGGCTACGATGGATCTATGCAAAGATTAGCGCCACGTACATACTGTGAGATGGTGCGTAAGGATTTATGAATTTATTTAATAACCATGACTATGGCAGTTCTTCATCCTTCCCGAGCCACGGGCACAGCAGAGATGAGCACAAGCTCAGGAGCGCAGCAGTGCACAATGCCGCAAAGCCCCGAGCGGGGCAGAAGGTTCCCGCGCCCCCGGGCAGTGCTGTGCCGTGATGGGCAGCTCCTCTGCTGAGGGGGCAAAGGGAAAACGGCCCGTGAACGGGGGCTTCTGCACCACTTGATCACACGTGACAAAAATGGGTGGTTGCACACCGCAAAACACGGCGCGTCACCATTGCAGGCTGGTGTGGAGCGAAGGAACTCCCAAAATCCCGGGAGGATTGACTTTAGCAACATTAGGTAACTTCTCACCAGATTCACACTGACCTGTGATTTGTTAACTCTTGGAAAAAGCTAATGCTTGCAATTGCCTCAAAAATAAACAAAATACACATTCTGTCTTAAATCTCGTATCAGACAGGACTATTTCTACACTTGCCGTGTACCACAAAGCTGTCCTGAGAAGGCAAGCCGTCCCATCCACCTCAGCGGGTGTGACTCAGAGGGACATCTTAAATGCATACCTCATTTTAGATGCTATTTTTTCAATTAATATGATTCAAGAACATTGAAGTTGAAATACAGGCAAACGTGTTCTCTATAATAATGACAGACTTAAGCCTGTGCTTAAGCTTAATCTTTTTGAATTGAAGACATTAAGGCAACTTACGTGCGTAGTGCTAAGCATAACAGTAAGAGTTTTGGGTTCAGGGAATTAGATGACCCAACCAAAAAAGCGTGATGCTCAAATGTAAAAGTGGGAATAATCACTTCTTACTGTTGTACGTGGCCAAGTAATACACTTGTGCGACAAGATTTAGTGATTTCCCAATGTTCCCCATATATCACACTTAAGAAAATTACTTTTTTCAGCAAATACCTCTAAGAGATATAGTTATTTTTTTGAGATTCACAAATGAAAATAAATCTCTTATTACTCTAAATCACTGTGATTTGATTAAATCATTATTCTTACACATAGAGAGATGATACTACCTAATGCATTCATTTATTTTTCCACCCCAGGATTAATATATAAATTAACTACACAGCGATGAAAGACTTAAGAAAAAAGGGGGGTGAGGGTGGGGTGGGAAAGGGACCCGATCCTGAGTGCTACAGAGGGCTGGTGAAGTCCAGGTGAGGGGAGGGATGAGAGTCACTTGGCTGCGATGCCACCAAAACCCGGGCGCTTTTGGTTGTTTCCCTGCTGAGCTCAGCGGGACGCGCACGGTGCCTGAGCACCCCTTTGATCGGGACAGGGGCGGCTGAAATCAGAAATCGCCGGGGAAGGATGGCAGTGTCTCATCCCCAGCTGGCCGCAGTCCGGCTCTGCATCTCAGGTTTTATCTGGGTGTTTAATTCTGCGCTGTTTATGGTCAGTCATCCGGAGGGATCGTGCCAGCACTGCACCCAGCTCCAGCCTCCCCCTCGGCACTCAGAGACCCCTCTGGGCCGCTCCCGGACCAGGGCATCACTACGGAAGAAGGATGCCACAGCACTGTGCAGCCAGGAACACTTAGAAAAGCAGCTCAATTCTCAACCAGAAAATGAGGCTTGCTGACTTGTGGCTGCCTTTTTACACCCAAAAAAACCCCAAATGATTTATTTCTAACACTAATCTCGCATCTCTCCTTCCGTTTGATGTTACACGTTGCCCATTTTCTGCCTGAAAGCATAACGCTCAGCTTCCCCGGCAGAGATGGCCGAGGGAATTATACGTGCTTTGGAGGAGAAACCAGACTCCAAGACCAACACTGAGGTTTGCCATGGTCAGCTGCGTTATGGAGGGGGAAAAACAGGCGGGTTCACAGAGAGGAGGCATTTATCATGGGGAAGGCGTCGGGCACACATCGACGGGGAAAGGACGGGCTGCAGATGAGGAAGACGGTTGTGTAGAGGGGCAGGGAGCTACACAAAACCCAGCAATCCCCTAGGAAAAGAAAGAGATTAAAATAGGGGATCCGACCCTGAACTGGCTCCAGTGAAACCAGCAGCAGGCCGGTGACATCCCCAGTATCTCCGGGCGTGAGCCGCGGGCAGGTGGCTTGTGAAGATCCACGATGACAATGTGCTGTTGGAGTGAATGAACCGGTACTTTTTTTTTCAAGAGAGATTTCTGTCACTTCTTGTTTACCAAACCACTCTCACACACTCTGAAGCATCTATTTCATGTGTCAGCAGCGACTTCGAGGGCTCTGGAGTTATTAAATAAGGAAAATAATTAAGCCTAATTAAAACACAAAGTTGTTGACCTACTGCATTTCTTGTGTGCCCAAAGCATTTTCATTCTCAGCTCATGTGGCTTGTGAGCAAATACAACATATTGACCCAATTTCATACAAGCAGTGATTTTATCAGTTTATGATATTTTCATTCTTCTGTTTTGTCCAAAGTATGTCCACACTAATGACTGCAAGTTACACAACTTTTGTTTACCCAGCTAGTAAATCATCACTTACTGTGATTACTGATGCCAAGTGAGTTGAAAGCAGCTACTCAAATAATTTTCCAACTTTTCTACCATTCATGCCAAAATAGTTTAATTTACTGACATTAAATCTGGGATAAAAGCATTAGGTGTGGAACGATAAGATCAAAAAAGGCTAGCTGCCTTAAAATTCAGATTTTATTATGCCACCCAAGCCACACGCTGCATAGTGTTATGGAGCCGTTAGGGTAAGCTACAGATATTTTCTCGACCTTCTTACTCAATAAAAAGGCCATTATATTAAGTGATTTTGTTAACTTCCTTCATGCCATAAAAATGCTTTGCAGTTGTTTTCTTTTCTAACTGTTGCCGACTATAACAGCGAAAAGGGGGATTTTAGCTGATGTCACTTTTGACTTTTTATATACATGCCATAAAGCACAGACAAAGGAAAGTCAGCTTGCCATATTTAGAGCAAATCTGGGATTTTAAGCTATACAGTTTCTATTATGGAAAGAGATCTATATTGGCTAAGTATCATCATTATCACTTTTATAAAATTACACAGCTGCCACGGCAATGAGATCATGACCTAGGCGGTGTCTAGCCAGTGCCGTAATGGAAAGGTTAATACAGAGGTATATTATTATTCATTATTCTACATTTTATTGCCCTCAGGCACTTCTGACTTCCACAGAGCTCCCATTTATATCAATGTAAACAGTAGAAAAGCCTAAATTTATTTCTCCTCTGTGTTATGTTTACTGCCATTGCAGCTAGCGGCCGGGGCGGGGGCCGCGCTTTCCCTGGCGCAGCGGGCACCGCGCACGCACAGCGGGGAGCGCATCCCCAGCCCCGGGGTCTCTTGCTGCCACAGCCTTCCAGATGGCATCAGGATCCTCCTCCTACCCGAGCAGGAGGGTGATGTTCTAACCCAGAGGGACCCGCCGTTTGCTTTAAGAACAAGACGACGACCAGACCCGTGCCTCAGAGCACTGAGAGAGTTGTTAGGGGGCAGAAGATGAAGGCGGCTTGTGCTCCTCCTCCCCCGAACAACTCCAGACTTCATAATGCATAAGACTTTTGCATTTTCGGCCACAGAGGGACTTTCTAGGTTGACACCCATATAAGTCACCCGGGCTGGTTAATGCATACGGTGCTCTCCTTTCGGCTGAACACTCCACTTCTTATTCAGATGACTCCTGCTGCGGGAATGAATAATTTTTTATGAATTGCAATATGCAGAGTCCCAGCCAAGGGAGAAACGCTGCTCGGATAAGCCTACTCTTGCGAGTGAGAATCTGTATCTGCTGTAAAGATTATCACCAGAATCAGGCCAAACAGAACAGATTTAAAAAAACATCCAGAAGCAGAATGTCTCTCCCAGTAATTCATCCTTTCCTGCTGCCCAGTTATCGAAACCGAGCTATTTGTCTTGGCACGGCTTTATCCATGAAGTACTCTTTTGCCTCATACCTGAAGATGAGCAAAAAGCTTTTCTTTTTTTTTTTTTTTTTAATACATATCACAAGGCAACTTAGTTAATAGCCTGCTTTCCTTCTCACTTACATACTCAGTCTTCTTGAAATTATCTGTTGCTTTCTGCTTTACTGAAAAATAGATCAGCTTCTGCATTAATCTCATCTGGCAGCAGTAAAACTCAAGCGGAGTTAAACGGTGTCACCCAGGGACATGGAGCAAAGTGGTGGCAAGTCGGGCCCGTGGGTCAGCATGCGGGATTTCCTATTAATAATACTTACCCCCAGATTCTGAGCTGTTATTTCAGTTTTTCATCTGCAATTAACTATTTAACTAAATCCCTTTGTATGCATCGATGCCTTCACCCGCCCCTGGTTTTCCAGGTTCTTCCTTCCCACCCTTTTTGACTGAGCAGGAGAAGCTGCTCCACAGATGGCCTGTTTCATTTTAATAATGCAGAGCAGTAAAATCACAGAGCTACAGAAGGTCTAAACGCAGAACATGAGAGTGCTTTACTTCCCTTTGATAGCAGCAGCAGACAAAATGCACGTTGCGTATCCTTAAAAGCATTTAAACCCAAGTCATCCGCCTGCATAATTTAAAATGAGGATAAAAATACAGAAAAGCCTCTACACTGTAATGCAGCAAACCGGAGTAACCCTTCAATATGTTCAACAGGTTATAATTGACAATAGCAAAAATAAAAAGCCATCAGCACCGGTAACGAACACGCCAAGATAAACGAACCCGCAGGTCAGCGCTGCCCACGGAGGAGCGGCTGCGGTCGCTGCCCGGCGCTGTGCAGAGGACGGCCGAGGCTCAGCACCGCAGCCCCCCGGACGATCGCACCCCCCTGCCCCCCCCACGTGCCCCAGGTCAGCAGACACACCAAGAACAGGACCCGCAGCGATGCTACACAAGAGGTCATTTTCCCTCAACCCGTGATGCACGGCCGGCGGTGGTCAGTGCATCCTCCGGCTGTGCCGTTCCGGCACACGTGCTTAAAAATCAACTTGTCAAAACCCAACCAACGCTCGGTCGCATTGTTATCCCTTCCCAGCAAACAAAACACGGATGGGAATCAAAGCCCGTCCTCCTCCCGCCTGCGGTGGGAGCGGGAGAAGGCGGTGAGACACACACCGATGGCGGCCGAGACGTACCTGGCTGTGCGCGCAGAGGGGAGCGTGGGCGCCGCTCCTGCCCCGCCGCGCACAGGGGCAGCCCCGGGCTGCGGAACGCACCGCGTTTCTCATATTATTTCCTTACACTGCATTCAATTCCTTCAATACACAGGATTAATTTTCTTTCTTTCTGTGTATATGTTCGCCTGTGCCTCGCTGATGTGTTACCATGTCAACGGGAATAATTACAGCATGCGTAAATGTATTTGTGTATCCTAAAATTTACATGCATGCTCACAGACCCATAGTTACACACACACAGCCCCCTCCAAACCAGATAGCGAGAGTAGCCACGATTTTTACTGTTGACGTGGTAACACTGGCGAGATGGTGGTAACAATGCTCTTTCAAAATGCGATTTACCATGATGCCTCTTTTCTGCGGAGCCATCGTTTGAGCAGCACACATGGCAGACGCGGCAGTCAGGTGGAGCCAATACAGAAACCGGCACAAGCGGCCGGCCAGGCACGGCGCCGGGGGACAGCGCGGAACTGGCTGTGCACAGCAAAGTCCTGTCTCAGTTTAAACTAGTGGATATGCTGCCGATCTTATTTTCAACTTCCCCTTAAGGTAACATCCCCAAGAAAATATTACCTGAAATGAAACCTCCATTGCATTCTTCCCTTCCTTTTTCTTTTTTTATAGTCTTTTAAAAATATAAAATTACTTCCTTGATTTTTGACAACCAACTTCTTGGTTATAAGGCAGCTTTACTAGTGCCACCCAGCCGGAGTGGGCTAGACAGAGCGATATAATTACTGTTCTCTCCCCTCCCTCTCTCCAGTCCCTTCAGCTGCGGCCGCTCACACAAAGTTTCAGCTTCCACTCCAGCTGTGCGCATTAATCGCATCAAACCACAAGGTACCATCCAGAGCAAGTGCTCAGACTTGTATGTGAAGACGGAGATACCGGGGATGATTTCTGAGCCTGGGGGATACGGTGCAATCCCTCGGGCTGCCCTCGAGGCCATGGTGTCCGGCACCAGAACGCCCGCGTCGCCCCAAGTACCTGTCACTGGAATGCCCTGCAGCTCTCGGGAAAGCAAAAAAGTTTTCCGATTTAAGTATTTCAGGAACAGAATATCCTTGAGCACCCGCTCCTCATCCTCTCATCACCTCTATTTTTTCCTCTCCATTTCCCAGGGCTATCCCAGCCCCAGTTCAGCATCCCCCATTGGACCCTGCCCAGCCTTGAGGGCCACCAGGCACGTGCCCTCTGCCATGTCCTCCCTCGGATCCTCTCCTCCTCCTCCTCCTCTGCTCCCCACGGGCACCCAAGAAGCCAGCAGGCTTCTACTAAAGCATGTCTGCACTCCAGAGGGAAACTCAAGCCTCGTCACCGAGGAGCCACGCACAGGTCCTCTGAGAAGACAAACGCCCGGCAGCATCTCCCCCGGCGGCTGCGTGCGCTCAGCCCCACGCGTGGCACTGCCCCAGCGCCGCGAACGGCACAGCGGGGCCTCGGCCACGGCCGGCGACCCACAGAGGCACTTCCAAACCTGGCAGATTTGGGGGGACCTCTCTCGTCAGAGATGCCTTAGTGGAGATGACTAAAGCAGTCTAAACGTAAGGAAACTTTTAAATGGCTCTCAAGTTGCAAGATAATTTGTATTCCCCTCTCTTCGCACCAACACATTAACCAAATACATTATTTCCATAATGAGGAGATGAACATCTGTGTGGCTTCCCAAAATTTCAAGTGGCAATACTCGAGACAAGTATTCTCTCTTTGGGGATTGACACATCAGCATTTTAAATAATTGCCAAAGCTAAAAACATAATTTAAATTCTAAAGAGACATTAAAGAAAGAGTTCAGGTGTGATTTAGATTTTTTCTTTTAAATAAAGCACACCAATTTAATTCCACCAATTAAAGTTGCTGCAGCATTGTATTAAACTTTGTACTGGTCCCATGTATGCAAGCTGTTTAATGCAAACTTTAACAGAGTACGAGAAAGGTAAGTGCCTGAAGCAGTATTATGTTACTGAAAGTTACCGTAAGACGGAGTTGGGTCTCTGAAGAGCTCTGGTTGCCGTACCTCTGGCGCAGCAGAGCGGCGCACAGCCCCTGCGATCCGGATGCCACCTCGCCGGGCAGGAGACCCCCACCATCAGCCAGGCGCAGAGACGCGCTCCCGGCTGACCTGGCTTCATTTCTGCTCTTGTGCAATACGTCCACTA
>VZSZ01012926.1:0-15543 GCA_013398815.1 Ibidorhyncha struthersii
CAGCCCGCCCGCCTGCGGCACGACCCGGCGCTGCCGCTGTCACGGGGAGCGATGCCAGCAACTTGCCTCTGTGCTCCAGGATTTTATCTTTTATTTTTATTTTATTATTTTATTTCCCCCCTCCCCCGCTGCGTCTCCAAACCCGCCACCCGAGGTTTTGCTCAAACCG
Source organism: Ibidorhyncha struthersii (assembly GCA_013398815.1). Taxonomy (NCBI): domain Eukaryota; kingdom Metazoa; phylum Chordata; class Aves; order Charadriiformes; family Charadriidae; genus Ibidorhyncha; species Ibidorhyncha struthersii. The sequence continues at coordinate 170 of VZSZ01012926.1, forward strand.
TCGTCCTTTTGTCGCCGTCCCCGCTCGGTGGCCCGGCGGAGCGCTCCTGAGAGGCACCTGCCCGCTGCGGAGTTTCCCTCAGCCGGTCTCCGGGCTTCTCTTGACTGCGAGAGAAACTTCGCTAAAATGCAAGTTTGATGAAATACTTTGCAGCAGCCCCCAAGCTGAAATGAGTTTGAACTGAGGAGAGCTCTCCGCTGGTTTTAGGCAGTCCGACTGAGCCCAGCGCTTCCCTGAAAATAAGTCACAAATTCAGCTGCAGGGACTGCAGGGCGTTATGATCCAGTAGCGCCCTTTCGTTCCGGTCCATGCGACTTGGGTGAGAGTTAGCAGCCATCCCTTTATTTCTACTTTATATTATTTTGGAACCGTGCATTCGTATATTTGTCTGCTGTAGTCTGCTGGCAAACATTAGCATTCAAGCTTACATTTTTGACAAATGTGCAGACAGGAATAGCATGAATAGGCATCTTAAATATTAACAACCTAAGCATCTGTTGTGAAACAAATTTAATATATTTACTCTGTTTTTCTCACATTGTTAGAAAAGGTTACAATAAGTGTAAAATTTCAGCTGTAGTTAGCACAAGGAATGCTTGGATATTTCACTATCTCTTCAAGCGTTTAACACAATCACCAGATAGAAATGTGTCAAATCAGGCGCACTATTCAAAAACAACTTGAAACAGTAAGCGTAGAGTGTAAAGACATGAATGTAGGATGTTCTCTGCAATTTGTGTCTTCTAATTACTCCGCAGCACTATTTGTAGAATTTTAGAGTGCTCTTTTCAGTCCCGTATTCCTATATGCTCTCTAATACATTTATACATGCACTCATTTTCTAATTCATTTTTCTATTTGAGATTGTTATTGGTATTACCTTGCTTTTCAAGTCGAAGCAATGGTTTGCACAGAAATGTGTAATAACGTAGAGTAGGTAACACAACGAGCAGGCAGAAAATGTAACATGTTCATATATAAGCGTGCATCTAAACAGATAGCACGCGCGCACACACACACACATAATGAGGCAATAGACGAGAAATTAAAATCACTGGCTAGTATGCTGTGTATGCCCACTCTTGAATACAAACAGCTAGTGGAAAAGAAACAACTGACTCCAAGGAATTCCTCCGTCCCTGGAATAAAACTGTTCTGAGTAGAACAAGAGCACAGAAGAGTGAAGTCTCCAAAAAGACTGTAGAGTTATTTCAGGAATCAGTGCATTCCTTCCCTTTTTCCCACAAGTTCAAATATGTAATAAATAAGTCCTTTGTATGCAAAAGAGTTTACTGGAACAAAAAATATTTAAATGGAATGCTTTCTGTGCGTACACTTTGAGAAACTGGCCGTTTCCTTTTTATATTCTTTGTTCTCGGTACTTTAAATAGGAAAGTGACTCTCGCAGTTTCTCCTCTCCTGTTATTTTAGCGAGACGCGTGAATCCTAACCTGCTGCTGCGCGCTCCCGAGAAAGCAGTGCACAGCAGACAGAGTCGATCCGTAACTCGCTGGTGGGACGGTGCTGCTTTGGCAAAATGAGGGGCAGAGAGGGTCTGCCACCATGGCCCGGGTTTCTAGGGGAGCAGGGCACCTTTTTGGTTCACAGGGTAGGCCCAGCGGGTCGGCTGAGGAGCATCTGCCCTCTTGTTGCTGTGGTTCCCAAGGCAGGGCAGGCAGCGCCAGCGCTGCCTGCCAGCATCCCACGGGCACCTCCACCTTCAGTCCTGCCGGGAACGCGGGCACATCCACCCCTTCAGCACAAAACCCTCGCTAGAGTAGGAAAGTCCTGAATAAGCACTAACTCATCCCACGTTTCAGGTTTGGGCTAGAGAGGGGGTTAAATGTGTGCGACTGCTCTTTAGAAGATGATCAGCTGAAGTCTCGTGTTCTTGGGGGAAAAAAAAAACAACCAACCCAAATCTTTTAATTGTATAAACTACTCAATTTTTGGAAGTCTTGTCACCTTTTTATTGTCAGCTATTTTTTAGTCTAAGCATTGCCGGCTAAATTTGAAGTCCTTCTTAAGGTTTCCAGCTGTATTTGGGGAAAAAAAAATCGAGATTATTTTATTAATATATAGAAAAAATATATTAAAAGTAGATTTCTGAACTAAAACTGGAGAAAATATGACTTCTGAAATGTTTTAGTCATATTTCTAGGATCTACACTATTTTAACATAGATACTACTGAAGCATTTTATTCCCTCCTTGTATATAACTGCCATTGCTCTCTCTAGATATATTTAATATATATCCAATGAAGCCACAAACTTTCCTTCTACAACAGTTTAAACACATCTGGAACATTTTACTTTCTTATAATTTATGTTAATAGATGTAGAGTGTATATACAATCTTCTCAGAAATCATTGCTTTTTCCAAAGGGGAATTTTTTTACTTTCAGTCAGGGAATATATTTATAAGAACAAAATAACTCAAAGTATAGGCAATTCTATATATCATTTTATTTTCTGTTATATTAGGTTGATTATATAAAACTTTCATTTAGAGCCATGGGATGATGAAATTACAGAGGAGTGATTGGCTTTTGTTTTTTCAAATGGATCAAGTTGAGGGCTGCAAAAATGAATGGTTTTGGTAAAGTTCTTTGAGTACGTAATATTTTTCATAGAATTCTGACAAATTAATTTAATAGAAAAGCCACAAGTCTCTTAGCACGGGAGGCTATATTTTCAGGTAAAATGGAAGTTCTGCTTTTGCCATTATAGGCATCAGGCTTCAGTAATCTGCTCCTCTTGTGGAATGAACACTTTCTACTTAAAGCTATCATGCACCTACTGTTTATTTACGCTGCATTAAACTGACAGCACGGCAATCAGAGGAAAAATATGGCTTACTTTCCTGAAGTAAACACCAGTTTATAGGTTAGTGCATGTATTTATATTCCTGTCGCCACTAAATAATGGCTGTCTCCATTTTAATATCTACCTGTGGCGTTATCCAGGACAGCTGGCTCTTCCTTGTTTAAATCGAGGAAAAAAGGGATTGGGGTGAGGAGGAAGAGAAAGTTTTGTTATCATTCCACTCCAAGAGGAACTTAATAGAAAAGTGATTCGGTATTCCTTTCTGTGGCATGCAGAAGCCAGTTTTAAAGACATAGTATTCAGTTTCACTTGGTGTATTTGAATTGCATCTCAAACAGGGAAAACAGAATTCCTTAACAGTATTTGTCTATCCAAGTCACTGAAATTGTATATTCAGGCAACGGCAGATTAAGGGCAGAAGCATTTTATTAATAACTGAAAGCACATATGTGTGTGTGATGAAAAATGTTCTGCAAATCTGTCACTATGCAATCAAGTGCATTTTTTAAACTTTAGTTGTCACAAAGTTGCTACTGATTCTAAAAAAAAAAAAAAAAGTAAAACAGTTTGACGGTTAATGAGTAACTTACAGTTCTTATTCCTTGCTATACTGAATTTTTGCAACTTTGTAAAGTCCATATTAGAAAACCCTTTTGATGTTACTTGGACTTGATGTTATCTTGCACTAGCGCGTCCAAGTAGCCGGCATTTGAACTGAAGATAACTGCAGTCAGAATAACCCACAGTTTGCAGAAAGCTTCCCTAAATTCTTTGTCAGAGGATTCCATTAATAACCTCTACCCGAGAGGTCCATTTTTTACTCAGATTCTGAAACTGTTATATTTAACATTAAGTTGGCTTGTATGTCAGTTCCCATGTGAGCGGTATCATGAACTTTCAACAGCCCCGACCACAACTTGTAACTGTTACTTCAAAAAGGATATACTATAGTGTTCCCTTCAAAAATGTAGGTGTTTTCGAACGTTTGCCATCCTGTGGCATCTAACCTTACCACAGTTATCACCGGCACTTCATTACTTAATTGGTGTCCGTTTTGTTGCTTTGCAAACGTCGGCTTGCTAATGGTTTCTGCACTGCATTGCTCTCAGTAAGTATAAACCTCGACAGAGATTAATTTGAGAGACTTGCCAGTACTGATTTTGTTCATATGCTCTGATCTGGTTCTCGTGCCTTGTACCTGCTGTAATCTACCCTTAATCTCTGTAATCCGGTGCAGTATAGTAGGAATGGCATAGTAATAGTAGAGTGCAGTAGTAGAGCGTAGTAACATACCTCAGGCACTGTCTGAATTGTAAATACCTCCTTTTAAACTTGTTGGGCCTGACTTTCCTCCCCTGCTCACTGATGTAGCACTGCAGAGGTCAGTAGACCTTCGTTTTCACAGGTCTGGTAGGGGTGTTAGGTGTTCAGACGGGCCGAGGGACACGCTAGCACTTTGTGTTTATGCCCGGGTCACCTTCTAGCTATTTATTTAGAACACCAATATGCGGCCATCTCTTCGGAGATCAATTTTCCCAGGAGACTGTGTGCATTTGTGTACGCCGGGATTAGGACAGGCTGCAAGAAGGCTTCCTTTTGCCGGAGCGTAGGCTACCTCCTCTCTCTGAGCTGTTGTAAAGCATCGTTGGGAACGCGTCTCCAGAGCTGTAGGTTCACAAGAGTTAGCTCTCGCCACCTCGTGCTTTTCTGTTGTGAACTGCTGGTTAGATAGGCAGAGGAGTCCTCTCGCCTGCAGATGGACCTCAGTCACCCCAGCTGCACCTGGGTGCAGAACATCAGGATGGGCCATGTCTATCAGCTGTGTTGGCCTTGCATAACTCCCAGCAACTATCTGCTCTATCTCTTTCCCTTGGCACCTTATATGACATGATATGACCTGAGGAGGTGAGGGAGGTGCTTAAAACCTCGAGTGCATCTCATCTTCCCAGGATCCTGCTCTGACAGGATTTATTTGGCCAGCAGCGATCATTTGTGTGTCATTCCACTTGCTGCTCGCTAGAAGAAGTGGTGATGCGCTCAGATCACATATACCTGGAGGAGCGTCTCGTAATCTTTTCTGGTGTCTGGAGTCCCGGTTCTGGTTTCAGCCCTGACAAAAATGTGTCATCTTGGGTAACTAACTGCCCATGCCATGTTTGCAGTCCTTCCTTAATGCCGTAAGCCTGGTTTTGAAAACGCTCAGCACTCGCAGCTTCGTGGGAAAGAGGAGGAAGCTGCAGCACACTATCCCTCTATAAATGCGTCCTTAACGTGCCCCTGGTTAATTTACCCACCTATAAAATTGGTAGTATATATGTTTCATAGAACACCGAAGGATTAATTAATTCTTTATATTTGTAAATCAGTCCTGGAGTGGAAAACATTGTACAGCACAAGTGCAAAGAATTGCCTCCCTGAACTCAAACCCACATGCAAAGGTACGACAAAGGTATTTCCTTTCCAGTAACTGCACTTAGAATATATGTCTGTGTGTAACAGCCAGGTAATTAAAACATTTGCAATGAACAGGATGAAAATTCTAAATATCATACACGCCCTGTATTCCCAATTCTAATACATTAAATAAAAGACAGAAAGAGAGGAGGGGAGAGAGAGTGTGAGAGAGTGTGCGTGCACGCAAACTCACAGAAGGACCGAAGGCAAAAACCGAAGCGGAGAGAAATCGCAGAGTGAGTTTTCAAATGTTTATAATCAAAGATTAAATTAATATTTTTGTGGAGAGCTGTATGAGAAAGATTTTAAATCATTAACGCTTTTCATCATAGGTGGGCTTCCTTGATAAATGTAAGAAGTCTCGAGAATAATTAAAGGCATCTTAAAACTTAAAAAATGACAGTTTTAGCTTCTAAGGATTCATTGTAGTATAATAATACTGTATGCTTCTTAGTGTTACTTCTGCACTAGACATTTAATTACAGTCTTTGTGAGACATGTTATCTGTATAGTAACCAGTGCATAAAAAGAATGATATATACTTTTACATACAAGCTCTTGCTTGCCAGCTTTCTTTTTAAGGTGATAGATTAAGATCTCCAATCCAGAATGTTCATGTCTTCAATGAAAACAACTTAACTTTATACCATTTGGGAGGAATGGGACATTTATTGTAACAGTGTATCCTCTGTAGTTAACACTTCTTTTTGCAGTAATACTTGGAACTGCTGTTTAGCAGGGTAGGGTTTTTTTTCTGTGCAATGGCCCAAACTCAGCGTTTCTTTGCTTGTTCAAAGGGTAGATTTTAGAATACCAAATGACAAAATGTGTTTAAGTTGTATATTGAGAAGTAAGATTAAAAAAAATAAACTGGAGGAGTGTGGTAGGTTTTTCACATGTGCAGCTTAATGTTTAGAGGAAATTTGGAGCTTGCCTTTCCCATGTCAGTTACTGAATATTGTCTGAAACATGTTCTGGATAATGTGAATTTATGGGATTCATAACTTTGTCTGCACATTGCTGTGGGAAAGTGAGTACGTTTGCAAGGAAGATCAGGTGCATAAAATGAGAGTTTTTCTTTTGGAGATGTATCTCCAGATTCCGATACTTGTGCAGGTGGGGAAAAGTGCTCCTCCACGTAATGAACTTCCCACAGTTCCCCCTGTTTTGCACTGTGGTCAGTGCCGGACAAGGCAGAATGGGAACCGTATCCAACCATCTTAGAGCAGAGCTTTCCAATCAATCATACATGCAGGTCCGCTTTCAGGTTTTGTTTTTCGTTTCTTAACTAGCAGTATTGTGCAGGAACGGTACAATATTAGTGTTGAGCCCCTAGTTTCAGTATGCTTTGTAAGAAAATCTCACAGTTAAATCAATCAATCAAAATCAATCTCTGTATCATTGACTGTATTTTATTGACTTTCTTTTTCCTTCTTTTTTTCTTCGCTTGACTTGCTGAATACTTTAAGTCTTTTGGCCATTCCTGAAGAATTTTGCTAAAATCTTTTCAAGATAAAGGATGTAATAATCTTATAATAACAGATATTTATTTGAAACTTGTGATTCCACTACTTTATTTGGACTGCATGTCCTATGAGAAGCTGGCTTCTGCATTGCCACTTAAAATGACAGTTAGGATACTCATAGGTGTAGTTATTATTTTCTAGGCGTTCCATATGAATTTTTTAGGTACCACGCAAGAAAACTGGACCAGCAGAATTTTTTTTATATGTGTGGCGTGATGACAGATACGCCTTAAGAAGCATCATACTGTCTGATAAATTGCATTTCCAAGCAGTATTTCATATAGGTTCTGTCTCTTTAAAAATGCAGTCTCCTCTATTTGCCCTATTAATTGTTGATATGTTGCCATCCACGAGACAAAAATTAGAGCTGTAATTAAATAATCATGTGATGCTCCTTAGTGCCAGTGAGAGCAAACTCATTTTTCCAGGCCCTGATGGTCACTGATTATTGTATTACTACTGGCTTGCTTTATTTTTTTTTAATGGCTCTATATTGCTGGGTTACCTAACCACTGCCCTTCTTTTCAAAATTAAAGGAATTGAAGAACATTAAGTCACTTAATTGGCCAGTGGTCTGCGGGGACACAAAGTAGTCGTACCTTCTCTGCTTTTTGGTCACTCAGTTGGTTCTACCGGGAGAACTACATCAGTGGTGTGGTTGCGTGCCATTTAATTTACACTGGTGTTTTGGCTGGGATGGATGCATATAGGGAATGCCAGGAGAATTACAAAAGGAGCAGGGTATTAAAATTCAGAAATGATTAAAATTGAAATAAAAGGATGCTGCTTCTTTGCCAGTACTCTGGCAGTCATAATGACACATAGAGATTAGTTTCCACCTTCATCTTTTCCTTCTTTCTCATTTCCTCTTGTTTATTGTTGACACATTTTCCTTATGTCTCTGCTTCTCAGTGCTTTTTTTCACTGCTACATGTTCCTACTTTTTCTCTTTCCTTAAGCATGGAGAAGCTTACTTAACCTTATTATAACAATAACAGAATAGGTTATTAATATTTAATATGCACATGATTAAAATTTCTCTCTTAAACATAGGTCAGCTCTATTATTAACTGACATGTTATTTTTCATTAAAAAATTTTTATTCTGCCCTTACGGTTTCTCAAACACCCTTTACTTTGGTGGTGATTTAACACATAATGTTTAGAAAACTGTGTTAGGCTAGTGAAAAAAAAGAACTTACCAGTCATGGATAATCAATTATGCATGAATTCAGATATAACAGATGGAAACTGGTGAGTTAAAGTTTCTCTTTAGCTTCGTGATTTTTTTTTGTTTTGTTTTTGTGACACCTGTCTCTTATGTATAGATAAACATCTAACATAGCATACTGCTTTTCATGCATCTTTGTGTTTTTTTGCTTTTGGGGTTTGGGCTTTTTTGTTTGTTTCTTTTTGGTTTTGTTGGTGTGGCATCGACTCGTTTTCCCCTGTTTCTAACTTACCATTTTTAATTTGTTCGTCTGCTGGCATTTCTATACTGCCTTCCCTCTCTGGGGCTGAATTGTCCTGTGCTGCAGCCGCCATTTAATCTTCTAATAAATTACACAATGTCATTTAACCTTAAAATTGTGTCAGCACGCTGTTTTAAATTGTATGACTTCATTTCTGCCTTCAGCTGCTCATGGCCTGTAGTGTTATGACGTTAAAGCAACAGGGTAGACTGTGGCTGTGCATATGTATTCATGTATGCATATACGCACATTCTTGTGATTGTGATACTTATATAGGCGTTCCATCCAAAGGCATTAATTAAATTTCTTTCAATCATTTGGCAATGAAACAGATTGCTTTACTGCTTTTTATTCAAAAGTTCAGTATGGACTGGGCGTAATATTTCTTTTGGTCGTGGAAAGATTTTCACAGACCTAAATCAAGCAAAAAAGACGATAACCCTTTGCGGTATGCCCACAGCAATAACCAATTGGTATGAAGTAAAAGAAGACCTAAATATGTTTTCTGTTTCTTTTTACACACACACAAAAAAAAAACCAAACTTAGAAGAGCTTTAAATATGGGCTTGGATGTGAGGTGACAGGGGTTTTGTGTCGTTCATCAATGGCAGCGTATTGAGGGATTCTGGTGTTTGAAGGTGTCCCGTGTTTCAGAAACACGGGGGTAAGTTGATTTGGACATTACTTTCCTGTGACTGCAATAATTTGGAGCGTTTCTTCTCCTGGCTCCACCCACTTTTGAAGCGGCGCATTTTCAGATGTGGTTGCAGAGAGGTTTTCCATCTGTATACCTAGAAAAGAAAGATGAGTTGGGAGAAAGCATCGCAGCTTTTTCACGAGCAGAATATTTCAAAATTTGTTGTAAGCACCTTACCAACATTTCTGAAGAAAAAAATCTAATACAGGAAGGAGTTTGTAGTATAACCTGCCAGAAACAAATTCTACAGGAAAGGTCCTAAGGAAATGAACATGGATGCTGTGAAAATACTTACTTTCAAGTGTTATTTCCTCTGTCACAGGTGAAGCTCTGCTAGGAAACTTCACATGCATGCCTCAGTCTCTTCTTACTCAGCTATTCTTATATCAACATAAAATACAAACTTTTCCCCCAAATGTTTGTATTTAATGCAGGAACTAATTTGTACACACTTATTCAGGCCTTTCTTTCCAGTGCTTGCATGAGTATAAACGAACTATTGTAAATATTAACCTCATTTTGCCATAAATATTGCATTCTAGTGAGTTACCAACTGCTGTTCTCCATCTCAGTTTGTTTCCGTTGTAGCCACTTAGTACAAAATCTAGACATGTAGTTGTTTTAGCAAATAAATACTTGAATGTGTTTTTGTTAATTTCTCCTCTTGCTGTTCTTCTAAATCAGGACAAGTATTTTGAACATTTACAGGGGGTAACATTTTGAAGTGACTTGTTTTTGCCTTATGTTGTTTGCATTTAAACTAAGCATACTCTGACACATGTATAAATGACCTTTATCTTCGTGACCACTGCATATGCTGAACCTTTCTTATGTTAGCGCCTGAATATTAACAGGTACCTTATTCCTTAAAAGAGCTGTGAATATTAACAGCTAATTGTTCCCGAAAAGAACTGTGAAAAAGCTCATTCATTCAGTCTTTGTTATTGTGGAATCATCCGACTTTGAGACTGGAACCAGCCCTAGAAGAAAAAGCAAATTCGGCCAAAACCACCAACTTTCAATTTGTTTTACACCAAAACCACACATTTTGCATGTATTTTATGTACAATGAATATTGACTCCTGTCAAGCTTGGCCGTAATTAGAGGCACAGTTTTACTTAAAAGGTTTTGAACCTTAGAAAAAGTGTAGCAGAACCTGGGCAGAGTTCTGAGTTAACAATGAAACTGGAAACAGGACATTTCATGTGGTTTTGGGTTTCATAATGAAAGTTTGACATAGTTCAAGTCATCAATCAGTTCTAACCATTTCCTTAGACTTAAGCTCTTCCATGTTTTCAATTTTTATCAGTAGATTTTATTCATGCTATCAGGTCAGAGAAAAAGATGATTGCTTGTGTCGTTGATGAAGTGTTCCGATGTAACAAGTCACTGCGGTTTGAGCTCAGCAGCACGAGCATCGAAGCTCTAGCTAATAATGCTTGAATAATCCTTCTGTAGTGCTAACCGCAAGGGTTCAGGCTGTTCTCTACCATAATGTGCAGCTTTGCTTGGGCTGTGTGAAATTCATCCTCACCCAGAATTGTTGGGTTAAACTTCTGTATTCCAGAAAACATCCTTTTTTTTTTTTTTGACTGGGAGAGAAATGCGGTGGTTGGCAGGAGTCAAGAAAGGGAAGCGAAGCAGAATCGGTCAACAACATTGCAAAACATTTTGGAGATAACTTGGTGTTACTTTGATTTTAACAAGTAAAAGTAACTGGAGCTCTACTGGTTTGTATGTCTGGGGGTCATGGTTTACACACTATTAAATTAACAGAGCTTCTATTCAGACACATCCCTAAAATAACTGCTTGTCAACCAACTCTTCTTTCAGGTAACAGTTATATGCCCGTCTCATGCCTAGGAGTTATCTAGTGCTGTGATGATTGGGGTTTTAACAGGAACCGCTCTTTTTTCACCTCCCCATGTCCCACATTTAACATCTTCACACGAGAGGCCTAAAAATTATACCTCTGGGGAGAAAACTGTGACTTGCTGAACTTACACTTATGACATGGGTGACTCGGCTGATCCTAAGATGCCAGCTTCCCCCCTATCTTCCAGCTGCCTAATTGCATTAAATATTATTATATAAAGTTCTATTACATTTTTTTTGTTTGTTCTTTTTTGTGGAAGCAGTTGGCTGTAGCTGCCACATGGAAATTAGGAGCATGACTCATCAAGGATCTAGTCTACTGTTACGGATGGAAGAGGATATGGTCCACAAAATGCTTTTTTTTTTTTAAGCTTTTTATTTGAAGTAGTTCTGAAATCCATAGTCATAAAATATTGGCTTATATTAAATAACATATAGATAGCGTTTGTGGAAGTTGCAATGCTGATACACTTAGGAAGTGAACTCAGCTTGTCCACATAACGGGTCGAGACTGTGCGACTAGAGAGTAAGATTTACGTGATGAATCCATTAATATTCATTGCTGTGATCTTTTATGGGAAGGTGGACACCTGTCTATTACAGTTGCAACCAGACAGGATTTCTTGTCGCGGCCAGAGGTGAAAGACTATTCTCATTAGCAGTCACTTTCAGCCATCACTTCATCATGCCAAACAGTTTTGTTGGGTTTTACTCCGTAATTTTCTGCCAGCGTTTTGCCTGTCGGTGACTCATCCGGCACCGAGGGGTGAATTAAAATGACTGTCGGGGCCACACCAGCGAGTGTATGCGGGTACTTCAGCTGTACAAGCGTCTTAGTCAAAATAGACATACAGCTATGAAAGGGACTTAGGCAAAATGGTGCGGTGGTTTGACGAGAAGTAACTTGCTTTATCCAAGACCACATTTTGCATATTTTCATTCAACTCTATCTTTAAAAGAAGATTCCGTGATTGAAATACACTGCAGAAAATGTTTGCAGGAGTAAACGAGCCTCGTCACAGAGGCAATCAATAGGGAGATGTCTGTTTGTATATGATTTTACATATCTGCAAGCTAGCTGAGACATCCAACTACAAAATGCTGTACCATGGGACACTGTGTAGATATCTGATACTTTCCAAGGGATTTGGGGTCCGTAAACTAATGAATGCGCTACATGTAGCCATATATGTAGGTTTTTCACCTCTGACGAATATGGTAAGGATAATTTACTGCACTTAATAAGCAATTAAGTGCAGTTCAATACAGCTGACTATTGTAAGTTAAATATTCATTTTACGTAACTGTTTCAGGACATCGTGTGTGAGAGAACACAAACGAGCAGAAATTGCTCATGCAAAATGTGAGAGGGGACGACAGCTTGTGTGCGATGCCTTTCAGTGCTATGAATTTCATTTCATAGCACTTTTGCTTTTTGACAGGCATCCTTATCCAGGCTGGGGCAGGTTGCAGTCAAAAAAAAATCTAGGTTGGTATGTAACTTTGGGAGTTCAGTGTGGGGGATGTCGCAGAACGCTGTGATTCACGTCGGCGCGCATCGGATTCTTGGGTTGTACGTAAACTGAGATTGCCGCAGTCAGGTTGGTTTGAGCGGTGTCAGGCAAGTATTGTTGTTTAGGGCAAAACGGAGGGGAAGTCAGTCCAACGAGGCGGAAAAACAACCTCGAGCAGAGGTGCGAAACTTGTAGGGCCGCGGGGACAGTTTCCACACCGCAGAGGTGGCTGTGCCCAGGCTTGCACAGACAGACGTGGGACGGGACAGCGGGGCGCATCCTTCCCCTTGACCCACGCTTCTGGCCAGCCCATGCGGCCAGTAGGCACAAGCCCACCGGGGAGCCATCCACCTTTTGGCCATAGGCGTTCACCTTCAGAAAGCCACGGATTGGTATTTTCATTGCCTTGCTGCCTGGCAGTTACCGTTAGCCGTAGATGCGCACGCACCTCACCCCTTGCAGCGGGGAAAAACACCTTCAAATCCCCACCGAAGCAAGTTTCCCGGCAGTCCCGCTGCCGCTGCGCCGCTCTGCATCACCTGCAGTGCAGGCTGGTGCTTACCAGTTACCCGAATGGCCGCGGAGTTGTCAGAAGTACCTACGTATAAAACCCAATCAGCCTCATCTCCCCAAAGAAATCTGATAAAAGAGAATACAGAGCCATGCTGGTTTTGCTCAGCTGCCAGGTCATTTCTGTTTGCGTTGCACAAGAGCCAAGCCTCAAGATTTGGGCCCGTATTTCCTAATTTGTTTTGAACATGAAAAGATTGGAATAGAGACCTTAGGAGGCACCGAGGCAGCAATGCCACACTGGAGAATTTATTTTGTTTTGCAGCTACTGGGGCTGCTGCTGGAGAGTTAATTCATCGTGGGGTTGAAAAAACGCAGCCCAACTTTTTAAGTATTTGTCTTACTTCAACACAACCTAGTGCAAAATGCATTTATATATCATAAACACAGAGCAACGACATTATTAAGGATTAATAAGCTTTATTAAGCATATATTTGTCTGCTGTATGTTGACTAGACGCTATGAAAAATGTGATGTTACTATTGCCGCATGTTTAAATGATTGCCTGCATATGTATCCATGACAATATCTATTCATCTTCTGTTCTTTATATATGTTTTTATTATAAATATCTTTATTCTAGTGGAACATTTTAATATCAAAGTTGACACAGTGAAGTGCAAATTTGAATAGGTCAAACGAAAATCAGATATCCGTATCTTGAATTTATTCCAGGTAGTTTGGTATTGATAAGAGAAATCTGATTGTTGTCTATATATGTCAAGACGCAGCAGCCTTCCGTAATTCCTGCTTTCCAGCCAAGGCAGAGGCTTCCACGCTCAGCCTTCCAACTCCGTAGTAAAGACTTTACCAGGAATAAGTGATGCACAGGAATTAAGATGAATCCACGTCGTAGGGAGTTTACAAGGTTTAGTACATATATGCAGTTTCAAGAAGAGAGTTGTTTTCCGTAATCATTTATCTCAAGCATAGGAAGCATCTGCACGATTATATAATTAACAGAATATTTGTTTGTCAGTGTTTGGTTAGTGTGCATAATAATATCATTATTAGGCCTTCTGTGCTCCTGTATTATCAGATTGTTATCTCCCTGCTCCTTTAATTCAGTCTCTGCTTTTTAGATTAATCACTTTGTTTTAATCTGAACAATTTAAGGGTTTTTTTTGACCATGAAGGGAATGGTTTGTGAACACCAAAGCGGAAGTTATTTTAGAACAGATTTTAATCTTTTTTGTTGTTGTTGTTGTTATTGTCATATCTGGTAATCATTTTTTAAGGTGGTGTTTTAGTCCCAAATCTTGTTCCAAATCGTATTTTTAAATATCTGCTCTATTCTAATCAGCTCTGCATCTCTCGAATTATTTTCACTGTCCTTTTCTTCCATCATACTGCAGGCAGCGTAGTGCCAGCTGAAACTGTCTCATCTTTCATGATTTTCTTCTTTAGCGGTCAGTCTTGCTCACTGCTAAAGTTTACTCTATCAGGCTTTCCTGAAGAGGATGAAAAATGATACACTGTTGGATTTTGAAAGTTTGAATTCGACTAGTTAACACCATTTTTCCTCCAAGTATTCAAACATATTGGGAAATAGTAATTCTTTTTTTTTTTTTTTTAAGAGGGACTGAATAATAATCTATCTTGTTGGAAAAAACTGGTTTCCAAATAAACAACCCACTAGTCAGTTACCCCTTGATCGTATGTTATGGCAGACGTCATCTACTTTTTCCCTTATTTTTCTTTGTGAAACACGCTTTTTTTTTTTTTTTTTTCTCCTTTTCAGCACTCTCGGTAACAATCTCAGTAACCTTTTTCAGGACATACAACATACGTACAACTTTTCATGTCTCCTATGTGTTCCACCTCCGCTCGCGCCGCTTTGAATAATCGCATTATGTAACAGCGCACTCATTTTCCAGCATTACACTTCTTTGCTTCTGAGATTATAATCCATTTTGTGCATTGCTGGATATGATAAATATTGCACGGATTTCACCCCATTACCATTTTCTTTTCCCTGCACGCCCCGTGTGCCGTTTGTGCTTATTTCGGTAAATGTCAGTTTGTTTCTTTACCTGGTCTGGATGTGTTCCCTTCGGTTTCTAGTAAGTAATATACGAGTAGTGATAATTCTGCTCTTCGTGGGTTTATTGATGCGCCTTTTCTTTGTTCAGAGGCCGGACTATTTTTGGGTATCCCAGGATTGGAACTGGCCTCCCCGCTTGCCTGCTTTTGCTTCAAGTTTGTAGGTGCAGTTCAGTATGGGGGGGGTTATGTTGGTTTGGGGGGTTTTCTTTGAAGTCACTACCCTCAACCTTTTGGCTAGGTGTCCGCCTGCGCGAGAAGTCATGTTTGCTTTGGTCGATGATGCAACTTTCCCTTTAGACACAGGATATTCAAACCCTACGCCGTTTTATCAATAAAGAAGTTTAATTTTTCCCCTTATCTCGCAGCTTGTACAAACTTGTTGCTTTCAAGTT
>VZSZ01013044.1:0-13992 GCA_013398815.1 Ibidorhyncha struthersii
GTCTGCTGCCAGCAGGCCCGGTGTTCTGTAGATCAGGCCATTTAGCTCAATAATACCTCCCAGAAAGCATCCAGTTCTTGATTTGACTGTTTTAACAAGAATTTCTTATAGTTGTCTATTCCACTCACATTTTTTATAAATACAAAACACAACATGCAACAAAGCACAGGTGTTTGGTTTTTTTAACCATGAATATTTATTTGCATGAATTCATGCATGAATACCGTGTTCCCACTTCTTGTGTACCTTTTCTAAGTAAGTGAATAAAATGCACCATGAACAAGTATTCGGGAACACTCAAAGAGGGATGTTTTTGAACTCTTACCTGGATTTAGCAGAAAGATCATTCTGAAGAGTTTAGCTGGACAGAGAACAGACAGTTACCTGGCCTTTTTAAATTTCACAAGTGAAAGAAACCCTAAGCCAAGAATTATTCATAGAAATTATTCAGCCGATAGTTAGAATAACTATATTACATTCAGGATAATTTAAAACTTATTTAGATGACTGGCAACAAAAAGGAGATAAATTATAAACTGGATTTCAAAAAAATTGTTCCTGACAAGTATAATTCCTTCCTTCCTTCAAGACAAAATGTGTAGCATGATTTTATTTAAAATCCAGGTCTTGCATAATGTCTGATCCCATGAATAAGCATAGGAGGTGATCAGCAAGCTCTCATGGAAACTAAACCCATCAGCCTGCTCAAAATCATAACTTGAAAACCCGGCAGCCCTAGCCATGTAGGCCAGGAAACAACAATGGTAATTGCATTTATTATTTAAGGAGAAGGATAGTGAAATGATGAGCACGTTTTGCAGCAGGTACCTGCAGCCTTATGGGAGGAAGCAATGTGTCCTACAGCCCTCTGGTGCTCAGTCTTTTTACTTCAGCAAATGTGCCACTTTGTTTCACCAACATATGTGAGCAATCTGGAAAAAGTCTGTTGGGGGAACACTCACTGCAAGTCCTCCTGTCTTTCCAGTGTCTTAAATATTTTATTTTAGTCCCTAACTAAAATATATGCATGATGAGCAAGATAAAGCAAACTCTTTAACAACCTGTCTCTTCTTTTTGGACAAGCAAGCCCTGACTTACAACACATGGCAGAAGATAATCAGCACTTCCCAAGATGGCCCTTCTTCAAAATGACATCTTGTTACCGTAATTTTTATTCTGGTTTCCAGCAAAACCAAGACTTGTGATGTCTATCTACGTGTGTCTGCTCCAGTCTGTTCACTAACAATTTTTGGCACTATTTGGACAAATTCAAATTCAACAGAGGTAAGACTTTCAAATATGTCCAGTCCCTAAAAACATTAGTTAGCAACTGTGTCAAGCAGAGCAAATTACTTACTTTCTGGAGGAAAATCGGTTACAACTCAGTGTAGATTTACCCTGCAAAAGTAAGGAACCAGCCAAGGAACCTGCAAGAAGCAAGGGGAGAAGACAAATAAAGATTAGAAGAGCATCAGATATGAGCTCATAGGAAATCATATTCCACTAGATTATAGAGTATCTTCTTTTGAGGACTAATTATTTTAAGTTTCTTGAACAAGTCTTCCTATTAATTCTTTTAAATCAATCTTTAAGTGTTATACCATTTTTTTTCCCTTCTTCTACACTCCTGTTTGCAAAAGTGCCCACTAAAACTTCTGCAGCACTGTAAATACACTTTCTTATATCTTATACCAGCCATATAGCAGAATGAGTCTTCAGTAATGAAAACACGGAAACTTCATCAGCTGAAATTCGGTAGAAGAAGGAAGAAAGAAAAACACTGGCAGAAAAAAAGTGGGTCAGAAGCTGACACTGACTGCATCTGTGGAAGCAGTGAAGAGCAGGAGCGTTCCTGTGTTCCTGCTCCTATGGCAGTCTGCTAGCCTTGTCACCCATTGTCCAGGCTAGCTGTGATTATGAGGTGGTCTTCAGCCCTTTTCTGTAAACTTATGGTTGGCTTTCCTGTTATTCCTTTAACCACTAACATATTTTACCTCCAAAGAGGGACACATTTCGTTAGACAATGAAACAAAATGACTGAATCTCCCATTCCTGCTTTAACTTTATCAACAACTTGACTTATCATAGAATGGTTTAGGTTGAAAGCTACCTTAAAGATCATCTAGTTCCACCCCCCCTGCCATGGACTGGGACACCTTCCCTAGAGCAACCTAGACCAGGTTGCTCAGAGGCCTATCCAGCCTGGTCTTGAACACTTTCAGGAATGGGGCATCTATAGCCTCTCTGGGCAACCTGTTCCAGTGACTCACCATCCTCAGAGTGAAGAATTTATTCCTGATATCTAATCTAAATCTACCCTCTTCCAGTTTGAAGCCATTACCCCTCATCCTATCACTACATGCCCTCTTGATCTTGTTTTTTTTCTGGTGTCTGTCCCTGTTTCTCTCTCAGAGAGGACAGAGCGCGATTCCACCAAACTATTTCTTTCTTGCACTCCCTGATGCTCCTTAGCCTTTCTCCTTCCTCTCTCAGCTCTGCCACCAGGCTGAGTAGATCATCTACTTGGTCGCACCTCACGCAGCTGTCATCCCTACAGCCCTTCATTAGACGTGTCAGGTTGTGGCACTCCCCACAGCCTGAGGCCTGGGTGGCCACATGTTTCCACGGGAGCTCTGTCTGCGTGGCTACAGCTGCTCTGGCAAGCACAGAGAACGCAGCTTTCTGCTGAGTAGAGACCATGGCTGAGCTCTCTCTCACCAGCTGAACTCCCCCCTGGAGCTGGCAGAGCTTTCCGTGTCCTGCCACGCAAACTGCCGCACCACACCCTGGCTGACGCACCATGCCCTGTTCGCCCATGCTCCCTGGGGCGGCCACGGTTGCCACTGGCCCTGCCCAGCCTCGCCAGCCACCATGGCACCAGCCACCAGCTCCCCGTGCTGCCTGGGCCTTTCCTGCCTCAGGGAAAAGCCCCTTTGGGCCACGCTCGCCCAGCTCCGCTGTGGGTGTTCCTGCACTGGAGCTGTTCATCTGGGCGAGTTCAGGGCTCTTCGCAGTCAGAGTGAGGGAAGCCAAGGGCTCACAATCTAAATGAAAGCTTGTTTTACTTCTTTCTTTTTCTAATCTCATTTTTATTTTTTTTAATTCTCACTTTTCCTCAGGTTATTTAAGATGACAGCAGCTTCTTGCCTCGTAAGCTGCAGAACTAAAACTATTTTCAGAAGCGGTAGACTCAAGAAATGAGAAATAGCATCTATAAAACTTGTCCAGTTGTTTTACTTGATCTTTGCAATGCTTTGAGACCCCTGTTATTACAGACTTACTGGACTTCCTCAGTCCTCTTGAACATTGTGCACTTGCTATCCTTTTTCTTGATAAGAAAACCAACAGTACAACCTTAGCAGCATTTTTTTCTTTCCCCCTTGAGATGTGTATCCTTACAGATTGTGATCCTCTCAATTCAAAAGTGTTCCATGAGTAAATGCTATTGAATCTCATTGCTTCAATGCTACTCCCTCGCCATATGTATTTTCTATACAGATCACAGCCCTCTTCTCACTTCTTGCACAAAAGCTTGCTGAGAATGGATGTATGGAAAGGCCACGACATCTCCCTTAGTGTGCATTGTGTTCTCTTTCCTTTAGCCCATGGGCAGCTGCAACAACCGCAGCTGATAAAGGACAGAGAGAAAATGTGTTGCAGAATAAAGCGACAATGCAACAAATATAACTCACGTGAGAGAAAGGACGTGTTATTGCAGGAAGGCAGTAGCTCTGTGTGACGCCCAAGGTCAGACTGCATGGTCATAAAAGCAATTCCTGGCTTTTTGACCCACCTACCAGAGACTCTGCAGGGGAAAAGAGGGAGCAGAGGAACCTCACTGTGTTTGGTCTCAGTGCACCAGCACATTGGTGTGGAGAAGCTGAGATACAGGGCTACAGAGGGCTATCCAGTCTAAATACACACTTCTGTGAGTCCCATCAGAAGAAAGAGCCAGAACACATATATCTCTTGAATTACTGAACAGAAAATAAATCAGAAACTCAAATGGTTCCATCTCAGCTCAGCATGTTCAAACTCATTTTCTTGTATTCTCATTCAAATGAGCCTTCCCTCAAAAAATAAACCACAGCGCTAGGAAAAATCATTGGTCCTGCAGCTGTGATCAGGGAATGAATGAGACATGACAGTGCTCCTGTAAAAGTTCAAACAGCCTGAGCTTGCCTCAGTCATCTTTTCCTGTGGTGGTAACATCCTGCAGGATGTACTTTCATGTCATTTCTGACACTGTCATTTCAGATGTTGTAAAATCCTGGAAGCAAGTGAAGGCACCAGGGAAAGAGGGGAGGAAATAGAAAAGAAAACCTCATCTAACAACAAATATCCAGTCCCTTGTGTCATTACAAGGTGTCCACGACTTGTCAAGATAGCCACCAATCTGGTCAAAATGTGCCTCCAGCTGGCATGGCAGAAGTGCCAAGCCTTGGAAACCACCTCTTGGGTTGTTATTATTACAGCCTACACACTGGAGGGGGCCTGCAGCATTTAGTCAATTGATTTGGATTTTCTTTTCACATTCCACTTTCTTCCCTCTGAGCAAAACTTAGAAGTTTGAGATTAATACATTTCTGTTAATTAATGACAGCAAACTGGACAAGAAAAAGGCGGTAATACAATTAGTAGCATTTACGTAGGCTACTTTTCTGCAGGTTTCTCAAGAGCTGATTCTCTAGAGTCTTCCAGTAGCACTTAGCTGATGTTAGAGCCTTCCCTCTAAGAGCGCATGAACTTACCTGGATACATGTTTTTTTCATACATTGATAGTAACAGAGGTGTCTGAGGTCTGTCCTAGTCTCACGCTAATCAGGTTCAAAGAGAAGGACTTGACAGACAGGTGAATGCACACCTAGCATAACTAGAGATGGCAGATTTCTTTAGTAAATCATCATAAAACTAGTTAATAAAGGATATAAGAACATTTATTTCTAAATTACATCTGTCACTTGAATACTTAGAACTAACCTGCTAAATTGTCATGACTTTAATATACAGTTTTCTCTGCCACTATGAGACTGATGAGCCTTTTAGTGCAAATTCTTCTCATTATCAGATTGATTCCTCAACATTTTATGGCTTCTCCTTCTGGCTAATTAGATGGTCAAAAATATTCTGATTAATCTGTGTTTAAGCAACCAAAAGCATTTCATTAGCGAACTCAACCGTTCCAAGAAGTTTCACCAAACTTAAAATGATTTTTTTTTGAGGGGAATTTTTCTGATTATTGACAAAATTCCCCTCTTCTCCTATCCTCGCTCCCCCATCTGAGTAGCCTGCGTGCTTCAGGTCCTGGATCTCAGAGCAGTCTAATGGAGAGATATGAGGAGCAGTGTTTCTGAGGCACAAATTCAGGGGGATACTGCAGGACCAAGAAAGAGGTTCTAGACAGTCTCCTGGTGCCCAAACAGCTCAGAGGAAGCCAACCTGGGGCCTCTGGTAGCTCATCAGTGAAACCAAGGTTACAGTGACCCTGCAAGAGGATCTCACATATGCACTGCGCATCTTTCAGATATGATAAATTTATGGACAAATTGAAGATGGACTTGCCAGGGAAAAATGTTTAAAGTATTTGTATGGATCCTAAGCTTTTGAAAAGTGACTCCTTATTTAGGTGGCCTTCAGTTTTGAGTTTCAATTTCTCAGAAGGTACCTTTTTTTCAGGTATCAGGCTTTCAGATTTTTTTTAGATAGTTTTCAGGACCTCAAAATATTGAGCAACTGCTCTGTGAAAGTCAAAACCCTCAGCAGTCCCCAGTGTCAGAAGTCCAAAGTGGAAGTAACCAGAAATCTCCTGCTGCTCTGTAGTGGCAGTTTATTCTGCTTCGTAGTTCCAGCAGTTAGATAATTGAAAGCAGCTCACTATTTCCTGAGCAATTAAGAAGAACAAGAATGAATTCTCATCACTCTTAGATAAAAATATTATGTCATTCATTTCTAGTTTTTTTGTGATGGTCTCCTAGGAGGGGAGACTTTAGCTGACAGGCAAAAATCAGAACAATTTTGGTAACTAGATATCCTGGTATTTGATATATTAATTAGGAGGTAACAGTGGTTAATAAAAAAAATGTGCTATAGAAATAAGAAATTACATACTTTGCACACCACAGACAGAGTGAAAACATAAGACCACATTATGCTCTCATAACAGTTAACGTAGTTTATATTCTCTTGCTTTCAGACTAATTGTACCTGATTTACTTTAACACAAGACCATAATCTGGTCCGTATTTTAAGGCACTTCCTATTTCTTTCCAAGATGTTTTTGGGTGCAAAACTGAACAAGAATTCCAGGCAGAGGACTCTTCTGTCATTTATCAAAGAAAAAAATGGTTCTAGTCTTGCATTGCCTGTGTTATGCTGGTAAATGTAAATAGTAAATATTCACAAATGAGATTATTTCCGAAGCATGAGATCACAATACTAAAAAATAATTGTATTCCGAGTTATTTTACTTGTTTGGTCTATTAGCAGTTGAGAAGTTGTAGTTAGTTTTCAAGATTTTCCCTGTAGCAAGCCAAATACTTGCTTGAAAAGAAAATAAAAAAAAGCCAAACTGAGATTCTGGGTGAATTCTGGACTAACAGAAATATTAGGTATGAAAAACTCATAAGAAAATTACAGGACATGCCAACATTACACTTTTACACTGTCTGGTGATATAAAGAAAACCAGAATTAAGCTTTGAGTTTTATTTCAATAGAAATAAACTAAGAATTATCTATGACTTATTAATGATTTCTGCCTGTCAGTTCTATGTTTGTCCAAAATTACATCACTTTCTTATGTTGTTACAGTTATTGTTTACAGCAATACTGCAGTACAGTTATTGCTACAGTACTGTGAAAGGAATAGAGGAAAAATTTGTTGATATATCTTACATCAGCCGTTAAACACCATTGAATTGTCTGTATTCCTCTACAACACCAGAAATACAAATAAAGTATAGTTTAGTGGTGCTCAGTGTCTTTGAGCGATCGTCAGAGATCTTGTAGACACTGACAGCATAAACACATTTGTGTTTCTTTAAAACAGAATCTTTTCCTTTGGCTTTAAAATGTTCTGTACGTCACAAAAGTTTGTATATGACAAAGCAGAAGTAACTTTGAGCAGGTTTCGGCTGTTCAATAGTTCTGTTTGTTACTATTTAGCTACTACAGAATGGAAAAGAATGAAATATGGTTTAATTAGCACTGTCAAAAGGGTACTAAAATTAACTTGGCAGGAGGGATAAAGTTAACAAATCTTAGCCTTTTGTCTCTCCATATGATCAACGCTCATATACCAAAGTTATTTGACCTGTTAAGAGATGCATAAAACTACACCGCCAGGCCTCCTTTATTGTAGCTTATTGTCTCGGATGCCATGGGAAGATGAAACAGCAGTAATGTGGTTTAATTAGGCCACAACTTGATTAACTTTGCACATTGGGGATCTCTTCCCAAATTCACTCATCTGGTGCAGAGATTGCTCGTTTGTACCATCTGGTGGAAGGCTGCCCACTGCCCTGCTCTCCTCCTAGCACTTAACCCAGCCTGGCCTCACTGCAGGGGACTGGCTGCCTTCAACTCACGCAGGAGCTGAGGGGACGGAGAGGAGACTTTGGACCTGTGTTCTAGCAGCCGAGGAAACCCTGACACCTTTCCATCTGCTGCATTGCGAGATACCTCCCTAATATTGTTTTAAGGTCCTGCTTGTCAGGAAATCCAACTCTTGATTGACAGCTACCTTGAGTGGATAAATATCCAGCTGCAGCAACACAAATATGACCCGATCTAGATTACTTACTGCCACCCTCGGAGACTGAAACTGGAAGAAGACACAGTGTTTAATTCCATTTAAGACCACTATAAACTACCCTCATAGATTAGACCAGTGACACTACCTTCAAACACACTGAAATAAATAGCTCCTGTTAAAGGTAATTAAAAATATGCAGGGTTTTTTTGCTAGTAGAAGATGTAACATCTCTCTTCTCAAATCAGGTCAGATATGGGGGTGTTTCCCAAAGAAGGGAGCAGGGGCAGCAGTGAGGGAATGTTTGTGCCTCATCCAAACATTCCATTTTCATTTTCCTTCTGATGTTGCCTCTTCCTTTCCCAGTTATAAATATTTCATTTTTATCCCATTTAAACTCATACTTGAAGTGCTGTGTTTTGCAATGCTAAACTGTAATGTTTGCTCTCGCAGGAATGCTGCCTTTTCCCTCAATGAAATTCTGAGGAAATCAACCTGCAGTTGATTTCATGTAATTGGAAAGATACTTCCCATCAAAATACCTGAGAACAGTAATGCTTAGTGTGTTCAAATTATCCTTTTCTTTGGGTGTTCCAATACGACTATAAAAGACTTACATTTGGCACTTCCATCTCATATAGTATCACATTGGTGTGGCAACAACTGTAAACATAGTAATGACTGTCCTCCTGTGATCATAGTGCTCTGCCAAAGCTATAGTTTAGAAATGATCGTATGCATTCCAAATCAGCAGGTTTTCAAAAGACATAATAGCAACCTGTATGGGATTTCAAAACGTGCTTAGCTGCTTCAGCGTTGTTTGCAGAAAAAACAGGAGTACTACAAAATAAATTCCTGCTAACGTGCTCTGATTCAGGAAGTTCACTTTACTCTTCTCCACCCTCCCGTTCACACACAGCTCATACGTTGCTCACCCTCCTCCCCTCGTGACGTTTGCTCTCTCTTCCCTGTAAAGACATCTGTATGCACTCTATGGTGTTTACATTAGAAATGTTCCATGCATCTACTATTAGATTGAACGCTCTTCGCAGACAACATCAACCCACAAGCCATGCACAATGCGGCAAGCACGACTGTCTCCTGACGTTCCCAATACAGAAAGACTATACTTTGTGTACCGAGCACTGAGTGCCATCTGAACATATCCACACCCATATTCAGCCATGAGCACTGATGAGTTTGTTTCTGTCTTAAAGAGGCTTTCATTCTCTCTTTCGTGCTATACGTAGACTTCCCTTTACAGTAATTTCTGCAGAATTTTAGAAGAAGCTGCAGAATCTTCTACAGAAAATGCTATAGGCAACTACTCAACCCAAAAAGGATTGTCTTTTCCATTTATTTTTCTTCAAGTAAGAAAGATGTACTTAGAATACCGCATATAATTTAGCCTGAGCAAAATATAGCACGTACTATGATGTGAGCAGTGATTTGTTTTTCTTTGCCCCTCTATTACCTCAATCAACATATCTGGAGAAGGTACAAGAATAAATCAAGTTGTGGAACTGATCCTTGAATTAAGTTGAGAGAGACAAGAATTCACCGCATTGTCACCTGGGCACATATAAGAAGCTGAGTTATTATGCTAACCTCCTCTATTAAACCAGTGTATTAGAAAGCTCTGATTTCTTATAAGTCATTTCATAAATACATTATTATCTATCAACAGGTAAAAAAACCTCCATGACTACCTACATTATCTACACTTCAGCTGGATTCTGGAGGGCAATGTGAACGGAGAATGGATAAGCTGACAGATATAATACATCAAAGGAATTAAAAGCAGCAGCTGGTAGTGAATGTGCATTTTACAGCTGCTTTCTGATCTGCTCCAGTCAGTGTGTCCTGGTTTCAGCTGAGACAGAGTTAATTCTCTTTCTAGTGGCTGCTGTGTTTTCAGATTTGGTATGACAGGAATGTCAATAAAGCATATTGTTTTAGTTGTTGCTAGGTGATGTTTATAATATTCAAGGGCTATTTTTAGCTTCCCATAGAAGCTGAGAAGGAGCACAGACAGGAACAATGGAATGGCCAACGGAACATTCCGTACCATAGACCTCATGCTCAGTATATAAATGGGCGTTGGCTGGGGGGGTGGGAATCCATGATCAGTGCTCTGTTCAAGCTGGGCCACCGATTCACCGGGCAGTCAGAGTCACTTGTGTCTTGTAAAGTCTTTTACCATTATTATTACTGTTATTCTCCTTTTTCATTATTGTTCTATTAAACTGCCTTTATCTCAGCCCACGAGGGGTTTTTTTTGTCTTTCCCCTCCTTTCCTCCCTAGTCTCCCTTCCGTTCTAGGGTAGAGAGAGTGGGGATGAGGATATGCTGCGTGGTCCTAATTGCTGGCTGGGGTTAAACCACAACACAGTAGTTCTGTTTGAATTCACAGCATAAGGAAAAATCCAGATTTTGCAACCTACCTTGTGATGGGAATGTGATTGCTTTTACAGTCCATATCTGTCTCCCTATTACCTGTCAGCTATATTATTGCACATTTTTTTGCACTCCCTTCAGTCACACCCACCAAAATA
Source organism: Ibidorhyncha struthersii (assembly GCA_013398815.1). NCBI lineage: Eukaryota > Metazoa > Chordata > Aves > Charadriiformes > Charadriidae > Ibidorhyncha > Ibidorhyncha struthersii. The sequence goes on from VZSZ01013044.1 coordinate 10,305, forward strand.
CATTTTTTTTTTATTTTTTTGAGAAGGAATAAAAAAGTTTCCATTTACCTGTAGGATAGCTTGTCACTAAAGCCATAGAGACATTGGGTTTTTACATTGTATCTCTGCTAGATACAATTCAAAACACTGAGTTTTCCAGCTCTGTACCTTATTTAATATATATGTTCACAGGCACCCGATTAAACTCAGGCTTAGTGTAATTTGACTAAAACAATCCTTTTAAATTGTTCACAGAATAAAAGATCATTTCAGAACAATGTGTCTAGACAGCACTTTTATTTAAATTCTGGTGTGATCATTGTAAGTCCACTTCCAGTGCTTGTCCAGGGGATTTTCACCACAAGCTTTTACTACGTTAAAGGCTCTATCTACATGGGGGATTTATTCCGATTCTTGATGACAGAGACCAGTGTTGCTTCACTAATCTGAGCCCTGCCATGTACTGCTGTTTACACTGCCAGAGATTATTCTGGACAGAAAGTGGGTTGGTGTCACCGGAGCAAGGAGCAGCTCTGCGCGTCTGCGCAGTGCAATCACTGCAGTCCCACTGCTGGCCGGTGTTAGGGTGAACAGCAAAGAGAGGGAGAATATGCATCTCATGCATTTCCTAATATTGATGACAAACACCGTGATAATTTCTAACGTGCAAGGAGGCTGCCCACATGCGTAGCTCTTCCAAGGAAATAATTTGGAAGTAAAGCAGCTGGACGTTGGTGCTGTGCATTGGTCACCGCCACAGCTGCCAGCAAATGCCTGCCAGTTGTGAAGTCATTAGAAAGCTACGAGGCTCTTTCTTTATATTCCTAATCAGTGAGCAAACTGATAAAAAGAGAACCATTCTACCCCATCTCACTCTCCCAAGATCTCCGTTACCCCAAACGCGATGTACCCGTCTCCTTGGAAACCAGTGCACTGTGCCCTGCACATAGAAATTCTACCCACACCACATTTGCAGAACCAGGTCCCAGGTGCCTGCTGAGAGGAAAAATATAAGGTTTTACTCTCACAGGGCACTTCCAGTAACTGAATACAAGCAGGAAAAGTCATTAACGTACACGCACAAGTGCGTTTTCCAAATGAAACGTAAGAATACAGCAGCAGTAAGGGACCCAAGAAAGTTTTCTTTCCTCCAATTTATGAATCTGTCAAGACACGTCACAGAGGAATTGCAAGTGTCGTTTTAGTGATCATTTGGGGGCACTATAATTACAATACAAAACCATCTGCTTCTTGGGGAGTGCCTAATTACAGTGTGTGAAAATTAGATTAAACTTGAACTTGCTTCAATCTCATTCTAACCTTATTATGAATTGATATCTGAAATGCAGAACATTAAAGAGAAACAGTGACAATTGTATAAGAAATAAGTTCCTCCATTTGTACTAGACTCTACCATAATCCTCTTTTAAATGAGTTGCCGTTTCCCAGAAATTATCATGGCATCATCTCTACTAAACCATAGTGTTCCCCTGCACTTAGAAAATAGTTTCTCACCAAACCATCGCCTGTTGGGAGCGAGACCTGCACTAGACTGGCCCCCAGGAGCTGGCGGCACCGCTGGCATTTCTCCAACAGGCTGGAAAAGCTTCATTTCACTGCCGGGGTGGCAGGGGATGCTTGCGCATTTTTTATGAAGAATCTTACGAAAGGGTAAATTTTAAAAGCAATCACGTTCATTAAGCCTGAAGTTGTCTACATTTGTTCATGGTTAGGTTTCAGGTAAGCCCTGCCTTTTGCCACGCTTGCCTGACAACCTTCCTTCCGATTCAGAAAGTGCTGCTTCTACCTGTCAAAGAGAAATTAGATTTAGTGAATCTTCCCGCACCCATAGCTGATCACACTTTCAATGTACTGCAAAATTTTATACTGAAATGGGCTACTACAACACACAAATTACTGTGAGGTGAAAATAAGAAATTAAGTTCCCTTTCATTCCTCTTGCCTTCTCCATTTCCCTTTTGTCTCCACTGTCTCCTTTTCTATAGCTGCTTCACATTTAATTTCTTCTTCCACTAGTACAAATAATATAATTATTTAGCTATTTCTTTGCTACTTCTATGCATAGCTAATTGGTTTCATCAAGGGAAGAATACTGAATGGCTAAAAAAGGTTTTCTTACTTTTAAATAGCATCTGATAGACAAAATTTCTGTTTGCATTAACGGGGATGGGGATCTGAGTACCATAAAAAGCAATCATTTCTTGTCTCTCAGGCAAATTGCAATCATGACCTGATAAAACCCTCATGCTGCTTTCAGTGTTCAGGGTGCTCAGGGTGGCAAATTCAGCATAGCCCAACCTTCGGCAGTCTTAATCTTTAAAGAAAAGATGTGACAGGTACACATTTTAAATATGCAGTTTGACCTTGCATAAGAACAAAGGTTAGAGAGGTAAAATGTGATAATTTAAGAGATTTTTCTTCTCAAGGTCTATATGCTCTCTCATAAATCTCTATGTACTAATAAGACTCATATATCACACCCAGTGCAATGTACAGCACAGAATTAACTGTAATTCTTGCTTTTTCTTTTAAAAGAGAATTATGCTTTCAAAAAATAACAGATTCACAGTAGTAGCAAGTGATAACCTCTGTTTATCCACACCTAAGAATTTACATAGCTAGTGGTATGGTTTTAATTATAATATTTCATTAAAATCTTTTAGCTTTTACCTGTAAGAAACGTCTCTGAAGGTGAAAGATTAGTTTATTAGTTTATTAGTTTTATTAGTTTTATTAGTTTTACATCTGTTCTTTGTAAAAGTGAAGTAACAAGAAGGTGCAGCAAGGATGCTAACTGTGGGAGGAAGACGACTCCAAGGAAGGGGCTTGTTTTTGAGATGCAACAGCTACTCCACCCCTGAGCTGGCTAAGGCTATCAATGCATTTAAAAATCTTTATAAAAGAGCTTGCCCTCAGAATTACCTTGAAATGTCATGGCCTTCACTACATGCACATAAGGAGCTTAAAACTTCCTTAGTCCTAACTAATTGCTCTGGCAACTATAAATACATAACTTTTCTCGGTTGTTTGCTTTAGCTGCTGCTGAGGTGAATTTACAGGCACAATAAAATAGGAAAATATATCTGCAATATAAAACCACCACATATTTTCATTTTACAAAAATCATTTTTTCTGAACTAAACCTTTCTAACTAATTAAAAATATATTAATACATAATATTCATGTTGTGGTAGACAATGTATTTTGCTTTTATGATAACAGTAAAATATATTTGAAATAAGCAGGAAGATTTTTCACCGATTATTCTATGGATTGTTCTGCAGTTATTAAATCTGTAATATGCTGTTCCCCAAAGACTTAGTAAAATGTATCTTGTTTTTGTTACTTTCCTTACACACAGAATTCTGTATGAATAAGCGCATTCACATAATTATACTTCCCTCCTAAAGAAAACACCAAAGTCACTGTATTTTTCCTATCACTATAGCAGTTTCCATTGTGGACTCCACTGTTAAATGGAAGAGAAGGTTATGACTTCCTAGAAGAAATGTGATGAGCTATTAGTCTGAAGTAGCAGGACTTGACTCTGCATCTGCTAAAGAGAGCATGCACATACGCACACTGAAAACTCACATTCATGCCTGTGATCCACAATGACCGCAAAGAGCTCCGTGTTTTACCCAATTACCACAGAATCACAGAATCACAGAATGGTCAGGGTTGGAAG
>VZSZ01013059.1:0-14860 GCA_013398815.1 Ibidorhyncha struthersii
AACTAGGTGATCTTTAAGGTCCCTTCCAACACAAACCATTCTATGATACTTTGGTGGTCCAGAAGTAGCCAGAGTAGAGAGCAGATATCCTTGCATAGCTTGAGGGAAGTCAGGTGGGCTCTCTGCAGCAAGGGCTTTCTAACCATCCTGAAAAATTCCAATTTTGAATGACAGGACTTTATTTTTTGGCAGGATCAGTCATTTTTAGACCTATTAATGCTGCTGAGCTGTGGTAGGAGCACAGTTTCTCTGCAGCGTGTCAAGCATCAGTGGCCAGATCTCCCACAGCTTGTATTAGTTTTCAGCAGCTCTCAGAGACCTACTGGGGTGAGCAGAATGTGCCTGTGGAGAGCAGAAAAAACATGGCAGACCTGCTGACTCCAGCACCATAGGTGACCACAGTACTTCGTACTCTTATTTTAATCACCATAGTGTTTTAGATTTCCCTTCAATTTGGATTTCACTCTTTCAACCAGGACCTTCCTTCTGCTGAGGTCCCCAGAGTCTCTGGCACGCGTGGGGAGATGCTTTGAGGAGCTCGAAGGTCCCCCATCGCGAGGGCAGAGCCAGCATATTGCTGCGCTTCTGGGTGGCCTCCAGTGACACAGTAAACCAGAAGAAAAGCCACGCTGCTGTCAGACCACGCTGCAACACAAGCAGGCAGGGCACCGCAGCAGCTGCCTCGCGCCAGGCAGACGCGGCAGCTCCATCCCATAGGGTGGCACAGGCAGGGACCGGGGCTCTGCCTCCCCCCAGGGTCCCTCTGCCTGTGCCCTGCAGAGTTTTTCTCTCTGAGGCTGCATTTGGTGACTGACCCAGGTAACAGCTCTACAACCCATTCCAGGCTCGCCAAAAGGAAAGCCTAAGTTTTAACAATTTTGCAGAGACTGACTAATATATATGTTAAAAAAAAAAAATCTAAACTGAATATATTCTTGTTAGGCTGACAGAAATCTCTCTTGACTGAACACAGCAAACCATTAAGCTTCCGTACAAAATCAGCTTATCAAATAGCCAAAGGTCAAGCATGTTTCTGCACCTGGAATAAATGTGCGATGAGTTTCACAGGTAATCTCAGTATCGCCGAGACAGAAGGAGGAGCTGCAGGAACACGGGAAGGTCCAGAAGGGAGCAATGCAGCTGGGACAGTCACCGCACCAGGGAAAAGGTCGGAGAAAGAATTTTTGGGATGCAAGGAGAGGCCTCAGACTGTGCCATGGTCCTGCAGGCTTTCTCTGTACTGGGAAATGGTGCGTGCTCAGTGCTGTGCTCTCACCATAGACCCAGCCGGCACAGACCAGCTCACAACCATCTATCTGATTCTCATACCATGCAGAAGGGGATGGTGGTACCCAACCAGCTCCCCAGTCTGCCCAGGAATTGTCAGGGACTGTGCTGCTCCTCCTGCATCAAACCTGCACCCAGCAGTGCACTAAAACCGGGAGGGTGGCAGTGGGGCTGGTACCCAGGAAGGCACGATGGCACCGTTCGGTGACCTGGTCTCGGTGTAACTCTACTTTAGATCCACCCTTTGCTCAGGGAAAATAGGACACTAGATCATTTGCAGGTAAATAATCATATTGAAGAAGTACCTGAGCCCACGACTGATTTCAAGAGAAACTTCTTGAATTAATTGCTCTTTCAAAAGAAAAAAAAAAAGATGATTACACTATGGAGATCACTTTGTCACATCTCAGGCAGTGAATGCTGACATCCCACCGGCTGGATTATCAAAAAGTTTCTTTTCTTTTCATTGTAGTCCTCTATAACCATCATCAAATCACAAACACTTGTAAGACGAAAAATTGTTTGGCTTGCCGGTACTTCCTGCCCCTAAAACAGTTCTGCTGGAATTAAGTAGGGTTCTGGAGAGTCTCGCATTCATCATTTTAGAAACTACTCTCCTGTCCAACGCACACAGCATAAGACGGGGTAGCTGAGCACAAGTTTTGAGCTAACACTATTAATCCCCATTAATAAAACGGCAAAGGGCCACACATATTAACATCATCACTACATTATTCATCTAACAATGACAAATGCCACACACCCGGGTTTGCACCAGTCCAAAAGAAGTAAGAGCGCCTTGCTGGCCAGCTGGCTGTCTACACATACCTCCCATTACTATTACTTTTTAAGTGAGGCAAAGCCACAGTTGCTAAGAGGACTGAAGAGGGTAATTTTTTCAGCTAATCATGAGAAATTACTCCTTAGTGTAGAGATATCGCCACTTCTGAGCTTAATGACTTCCACGAGTTCAGAGGGTTTCTTACCTGGCAGTGCAGCAAGATGCCAGCTGCAAGGTTCTAGTAGTGAAAGCATTAAAACGATATTTTTTGAATTACTTAACCCGAGATCTTAAAAAACAAAACCAATGGACCTGAAACTACATAACCAGTTTGCACGCTTACTCAGACTCTTGATTTCACTCAAATCTGGGTTTTTCATGTGCAAACAAATGCTTTGAATCCTTTTTTTTCCCTCCTTTTTTTTGTAGACGCCTTTTCTTTCTGACAGCACTGCAATGGATGCTGCTGCTTCTTGCAGAGCTCTGCCTTTTCAGTAGCCCAGTAAATGGGCAGAACCCCTTCCCAAAGAACAGCTAAGAAAACAGATCAGTGATGGCACAGTTTTAGGAAGCGAGTTGTCTTTTACCCGGTGTGTAGCCATCCAGTGAAATCTGCCACAAACTTCAAGAATTCAGTCGGGAGCTGTAGGAAGACTTCAGGGGGAAAAACAAAGCTGTGACTTGATCCGTGCTTGGGTGAGATGGCTGGAAAGAACAATGAAGAGCAGCCAGTCACCATAACCACAGCTACTCAGGGTAGGTCTTTATAGTCCACCTCTGTCTCTGAGGCCCTGAATGCCGGTCCTTTTGCCCAGCGTACACAAGGATGGTCCCCATACGTGTGTATCTGCCAGCATCCCATTGCCAAGACCTCTGAGACCAGAGCAACTAATAGTTCCCCGCTGCATCGTGTCCAGCTCCCTGCTGTCATCTACTCACCTTCACAATATTAGAGGAGAAAGGAGGCTGGCACCACCCCAGGGATGCTCTTTCCCAAACTCCTCCATCTGAGGATCAAACCCTAACAAGCTCTCAGCCAAGCTATTTGTACACCCGCCCCCAGGAGCTGGAATAGAGCCACTGCCCCGCAGGAGATACAGCCCCGGAGTTGTGGCACACAAGCGTGGCAGAGCTCCCCACCACACTTGGCCTGGCACAGATTGCATCCACAACAGGTTGGGGTTTTTCCTGCCCCCCCACTCTGGACACAGGACATGGCAATTATTTGCCGAGGGTGAAGTGGGTTTATCTGGACAATGACAACCAACAAAGAAGAAATCGCTCTGAACTCAAGAGACATTACAAGGGAGAAAATTAAACCTAAGGTACTCTTCCCGTCTAGGACAAAACTCTCCCAGGAAAGAGTATTCTCCATCTTCCTCAAGTTTTCTGCATGGGTAAGACGTGCCCATGGCCTTCTGCACGCATCAGGATGTGTCACCCAATTTCCTCCTGCTACACTCAAGCACTGCAGCAGAAAACGAGGAAGGCTGCATTTGACAGAGGATGAAAGCAATCTGGAAAGAAAACGCCTTAGTGCTAACCCGCTTGCTGCAGGGAAGGTAATGCCACGGACTGTGAGCAGACATGGCTGAGGCTTTGCGGCTTCCTCCTGAACCGTCTCGCCATTTCCTTAGCCTGTAGGTTGCCGGGTTTTGAGTCATGATTTAGTCTTTCTGCACACATGGAAGAAGTTTGCCTTTTCGCAGCCATAGCCTGCCTGCCTCAAGCCGCTTTGCCAGACACGAAGGGAAGGTAACCAGGCAGATGGGCTTACAGATTAAACTTCAAAACCGGTTACAATTTATTCCAGCAGATGAACTCAAGCCAGGTGCAACCCTGAGGCAAGATTCGGCTCGCAAGAGGTGACAGATGAAGTGCCACCTTCATCATTCACAGGGTGTTGAGCACAGCTTTCACAGCTGGAAACGGAGAGTTAGCCAGAGCTATAGCCTAAGCCAGAGGAGCACACCGTGCGTGCAACCACCTGGCAGCGCAGGCCACCTCTGCCCACCCAGCACCACAGCTTCAGAGGGGATTCACGCTCCCAGTGCCCTAACAGCACGCGGATCAGTGCTCATCGGTCTGCGAGCAAGACGAGGCAAGCTGCCGCTAAGCTGAAGGTTTGGCTGTATAACCACACACAGGAAAGCAATGCTAGTCTAACGGCAGAACGTTGCATTAAATGAACGACGTGTTTGAGCGCACACATATTTTTCTTTAGAAAATTATTAGTTTTCATGGATTTAGAGTGGTTACAAGATAAAAAGACTTTTGCCTACACAATCCCTATTAGCACAGCAGTAGATGGGAAAGCTTCCTCGTGTGCGAGCTGTTTTCTCTCCCAGGATGAGGCTGTTCCAGACTCCGGCGCTGTGAGGATACGTACCCCAGCACACCTCCTGGCTGCACAAAACAGCTCAGACCACAGCTTGGTTATAAGGAGGAGCAGGAAGATGAGCACAGAACAGTGAAATCCACAGTTGTGTTTCACATAAGCAAAGCGAGGGAGGCAAACCAAAAAAAAAGTGGCAAAAATATACAAGTCTTGCTTAGGATATGACTCAATGCTCAAAAGAATCTCCCTTGAAAGACAGTAGCAGGGACAGAATGGTAGGACACCTCCCCCTGGGAGTCAAAAGCATTATGGAGACCTGCAGAGCCCAGGCGCTGAACAGTTTGTGCTACTCTGCCAGAGCGCTGATCCCGCAGTAAAGCCTTCCCTTCCAGCTGGTCCTGCTTTCCCCTCAGGAGAACATCCACAGGATCTTCTCTTTTCATCTTCCACACACTTGCAAGAACAATGTGCTCTTCTGCAGATAAAGCCTTGAGTCACTGATCCCAATTGTCTCTCCAAGGGCTCTGACTGCAGAGACTGAGTCACTTTGCAGTGAAAGGCTGTGACAGAAAGCTGGTGTCACTGCACCCTTCCCTCCCCTTCTCTTCCATTAAAACATGACCCGACCCTGCTAGAAATAAACATTGCTGCAGTTTGGGAACTGCTCAGAGGGAAAGAAACAGCAGAGATGCTTAAAAATTTGAAGTAGTTGCTGCTGCTGTCACTGTGGCTGAACACCTCTTTCCCAGCTGAGACCTGGAGGTGACACCCAGCCTGCCAGAGCCACCTCCCCACCAGAGTGCCGGTACACGGGAATGGGAAGAACCAGGGCTAATGCAGCCATCTTTTGAGTCAAACTCTCATGTCGTCTTTATTTCCAGCGTGCATGCCATGCACCACTTGCAACACTAACAGAGCAGCACTCAGACCACCACCTTTTGTTGATAGCTTCTGGAGGCCATGCTAGACCAGAGTTACGAACCCCAAGACTCTTGTTGTCAGACAGCATGCAAAAACCCCAAACCCTGGCGGTGGTGTACACGTTCTACCAAATAGACAGGAAGCATTGTGTAAAATTGTAAATGGACAAGCACTGGCCAATTTACAACAGGACCCCAGAAGTCCTGCCTTTACAGGTAAGCGAACTAGCGAGCCCCAAAGTCTTCCACTGGCCTAGATATATAACCTAATCCAGATGGATTTACATAGTTCTGGAATGGACATGTATGAAACCTGAAAATTCACAATTTTTTTTATGATTTAAAACCAGTCACATTACATACTTTTTATTTAATAAAAGTTAAAAACAGGTACAAAAAATGTGATTCCATTTCTTTAAAATATAGGCTCAAAATAAAAAGACTGAACAACACAGTTCAGGCAGTAAAGTGCAAAGAGAGCAGTTATCCCAGTCATGCTTAATCCATAAATAACCCTTACACAGCAGGAAGGAACAGAAAGAGCAAACAGAGCAGAGGCAGCCACACCGTGGCTCAGCTGTTCATGCACAGCCACAGCAGAAAGAGCCGCACGTCCCGGACCCGGGCCGTGAGAGGCAGCGCACACCTCGCAGGAGTGGGCTGCGAGGAATTGCAGGCCAAGTAAAACTAACAAAGAGGGAGCCGTCGCTTCTCTGCATCGCGACACACGCTTTTTGAAATTCCATACTCTCCAGTCCATCATTTCTCCCACATAATGCAATGAACTAACATGACAATTTACTAAATCATGGCATGAGTTTCCAAACTGTTTTGCTCAGCTGACCACCATAAATGGTTAGTCTGTAAAAAAGAAAGTAGTACTAAATTTGCTACTAGACTGAGACAGGGCACTCTTCCGCCAGTTAAAAGCATGCTAAAATGGCATCTGAAAGTCAAATTTCTCATTCTAAGGGACTTCTGAGGAAAAATAAAAAAATAATAACAAAAAAAAAAGCAGCAGTGTCTTTTCCTTCACCACACAAATTTGGAAAACTGCGTATCAACAGAGAACAGCAACACTACAATCATCCACTTGACCAGGAAGAGGGCTTTCAACCGAGCCCTCCGGAGAGCACAACGCGAGGTCCGCACGCACACACCCCCCCACCAGCACGTACACTGCGGGCAGCGGGACTCCAGCCTGCGTCGAGAGAACAGGGTGCGGACACTTCAAAGGTCAGGCACAAGAACTTCAGTACACTGAGCACAATACTCCAATTTAGCACAGTTTGAAAACTTACTATCATATAATTATAACTATAGACTTAAGCGTAAAAGTAATGACGTGTTTTGCTTTCAACTGGAACAGGTCTCTGCCGATTTCAGGGGAGTGCTAGCTGAGATCAGCAAGTCTGCACTTACATAGATGAGAACTGTGCTTTGCCCACACCGAGAAGCAAGACCAGGATTTTAGAAGAAGAAAGCAGTGCAAGAGAGCGCATTCCTAGTTATCAACATTTTACACATCCAGGAAAAGAGTCCTCCTCAGTGCTCAACTAAGCTTCAGTGCAGGAGTGGCTGAAGGGAGAAGAGTCCAGCAGGAATAAACACTACAGAAATATTTCCTTCAGCAGGTGAGCTGTCTCCCAGCACACCACCACCTGGTGCCTGACAGCACAACAGCTCAACTGTCAGCATCGCTACAATACATATGCACGTCCTTCCGCACCACGGAAACCGAGCAGTCCGATTGTGCTACGGGCATTTTATTACTCAGACCATGCCATTACAACACAGCACTCCTGCAGCCAGCGATTCCACTTCTGAGCCGTATTTACACTTGGTGTAAAAGAAAATCCATTCAACAGGGAGAATATTTCATTTAATAGAAAAGGGTGATTTTATACAAAGTACTGTGGAGAAGTATAAGGCCACATGAAGAACATCATCAGGTTGACATGGTGGCTATTTCTTTAAGTCAAAACACGATTAGTACTTCCTCTGGTGCTTTGATACAGGTAAACGAAAGCCTTGAACAATTTCCTATAAGGTGCACAAGCATCCACGATACATAAGAAAAAAAAAAACCCTTAATTTTCTATTTATCCTGTACTCAGAAAAAAAAAAAAAAATAGAGACCCAGCTAATTATTCATGGGTTATCTTGCCATTTTTGCATTTTCCTCCAGATTTTTGATACGCTGGTTTAGTAGGACTGAAAGTAAAGCGTGATTTTTAGTGTCAAAGCTTCTAAACAGTGTTTGTGCTTCTACCTCCATCAGAGACGTGTGGCTCCTCCAAACTTTGCTCCGGTGGAGTGTGGACTCAGGAATGCCCAGTATGACAAAATTCTACCAAAAGTCACAACAGCTTCCACTTGCAAAGGGTATGAATTTATAAAATGTTGAGGATTTCAACACTTCTTTTCTGAAAGAAAGCCATTCTGGTTTGGTTTGTTTTAAAAATGATGACACACTTAGATCTCAAACCTCCAATGTCACCTGCATAAGGAGGATGTAACATTGCAGGATCAGGATCTGCAAGTGTGAAAATCCCAACCACTACAAGTTATCAAATATTATGTATTTACAAAATGCTCTAAATGCAATTCTTTAGGTTTACTGAGAAGGAGTTTCCAAAACTCTGGGTCTCATCCTGCACACCCCTACTAATGCAGGTGAAGTCATTTGCCTGCATACCAAGACCAAAATGAATAAATACAAAATATATTTGGTATAGAAAATACTAGTATAAAAATTAAAAATCACCCTGTTTTACTGTCCATCAAAATATTAACAGCAAGCATTACAAGTGATTTTTTTAATCTATTGCCAAAATCATTTCCAAAGAGTTCTGCTTTCCTGAAGTGCTGGTGATTGCATTTGCCCAAGTATTGAAAAAAAACAAACAGGGAAGGGACGAGGAAAGATATGATAGATTTCTCACATAGCATTATTAACAGAGGACCTAAAGGAAACTAAAGTATGCACAAACACAGCAGGGGAAAAAGCCATTGTCAGTTCTGTTGTAGCCATCAGAGCTCTTCCTTATTTTCAGAAAGTTTGTAGAAAAAGAGCTTCCTCTTACTAGCCCTGACAGACAGACGATGGCATGGGGATGAGCATACTCAGAGCACTGCTGCTTTTCGGTTTCTCTGCTGTGGCAATTCTGTTGAGTTTGCCAACCTCCGTCTGCCAGCTGGGGATCTTCTTTGTGGTCATATGGCGGCGGGTGTGCTTTGTCAAGTGATCGCTGCGCATGAAGCGACGCTCACACACAGGACAAGCAAACTTCTTCTCTCCCGTGTGAGTTCTACGGTGGCGTGACAGTTCATCTGAGCGGGCAAACTTCTTGTCACAGCCTTCCCAGTTGCAGCTGAAAGGCTTTTCTCCTGCAGGACATAAAAGAAGCATAACTTTTGAGAAGCTGTGCTACAGTTTTATCAAAGAACTTAAATCCTGCCTTGCAAAAACTGATGAACTCCACCGAACTGCTCACGTGTGCAGTCAACATTAGCTTAAGCTCAAGGCGCATTCCAGAGAAAAATCATAGGTATCATTTCTACTTATTCCCTCATATCTCTTTAAATGTCATTTAATCAAGTCTATTTTTTCAATTATTCAAAACCCCAGTTATCCAAGATCTTTCATCTTTTTCTTTAAATTGGCTTTAAAACTACCTTATCTGCTGACTGAACTAGAACCACGGCTCTACGGCTGCTGTAGGTCATCAACAAATACCACAGGCAAACAGGAAGCCTGGAGTGGAGCCTCAGCGCCCTGCTGCTCCAGTGATCCAGTCCTACAGAGAAACATGCTGCCCCAGCGAGTACTACTGAGGAATGGCCTGTCCTGCCATTCCCACACAGCTGGAGGTCCAACAGACAGCTAGGGGAGTTCTGCACACCCAGGAACGACAGCAGTCAGGAAGGCTGCCCACGTCAGTTTCTGCTCATCCTGGGCGACTGCTTAACATCAGACCTATCATAACCAACATGAGCTTTACAGGGTTTGCAGGTGGTAGATCAAGATAAACATCTACCACATGACCCAAATTTATGGTACCACTCTGGAGCAGAACAAAAGTGTCCAGCAGAAAGGAATCCCCACAGAAGCATTGCTCTTATTTCAGATATTGAGAGTAAAGTTTACGTTTAGTGGATGTGGTATCACCTAGCTACTCAGTGCACAGGGTAAAGGTGGGAAAAGAAAGCTGAACTACTCTGCCTCCCGATCCTGTAATGTGGACTGGCTAGTGAGCTTCATCTCCCATAGATGTCCTAGTCTTAACCACAGTACAGGAACACACACACACAGCTCCCTGTGGATCATCAGCAGCATGCGCTCAAAGCAAGACACTTGTTACTAGGCTATGTTTATCCTGTAGTGCCAGATTAATTGAGCAGCCTGCAGCACTTAACTCTCAAGCCAGCAGTAGAAGCATCATTCTACCTCTGAGCTCTGGTTAACAAGGATTATCAGCTTCATACGGGGTTTAAGCTCTTTCCCCAAAGGAACTGTAAAGACAAGCTGGCAAATTAATGCAAATCCTGCCACTGAAGCTGACATCCAATAAACCACAGTGTCTGTGGGGCAAGAGATGGTGGGGGAAAAAGCCAAGGAAACCCCAAATTAGGCAAACTTTTGAATGAGCTATTCTGTACCAATCTCCTGCTATGCCTATCCCTCAACATCAAAAATAGTCCCTAAGAATTCAAAGTTAGTTTTAACTTAACAGGATCTTGAAGCTAGAAAAGGGGTAAGTGTACTGACTCCACACTGACTAGATTTTATGGGGCAAATCAGGTCACATTAGTTACAATTAATTTTCATTTACCTTTAAAATTCCCTTTATGTAACTGAATAAACTGCTACATTCTTGCAGCAGCTCTACTTCCTAACACAGTAGCCCAAAATCTAAATGCATTCCCACTTAGCCTAAACAAACTCCAGAAAAGCGTGCAGTTTCTGACTTTCTCTCTTTTTTTTTTCACTCATGTAACAATTAAGAGCAACTACCTGTACTATGATTTGCTTACACCAAACTTCTCCATGCCCCAAAAAAAAGGGACTTGCCCAGTTCATTTCAATCTAATCCAGATGGCAGGATTCCACTCAAACCTAAACACACACACACAGACAGCAAAGCTTCACTCCAACTAAAGCATGTGAAATCCAACTAACACTACAGGGTCAGCTGAGGTCTCAGAACAAAGTCTGTCTTGTTTTGCTTGCCCACGGAGAATGAACATTCCTCCCTTCTCCGAGATGACCAGAAGTTTCCCAGTCACCTGCCTCTTCCCTTTCACACCCCCTCCCCCCCCAAAAAAGTGCATTTCAGCTCCCCAATGCAAGCCAGTGCTGGAGCAACAAAGAACCTGCCCTGTCGTACCAGTGTGGGTGCGAAGGTGGGCTTTGAGGTGGGAGCTTTTGAAATAGGTTTTCTTGCACCCGGGGAAGTTGCAAACATAATTCCTCCGTCTAGAAAAGTCCATCTGGGGAGCGCAGCTTTGACCAGAAGCTATGAACACAGGAGCAGGAGCAAGGGGCAGCAACTTGGTGTTCCCAACAGTCATTACTGTTTGCGGGCACTGTGGTGTCTGTGTGACAGCAGTCTGTGGAAGAACCAGCATGACAGTCCCCTGAGGCACAGAAGGTCCCATGAGTACAGACTGAGAGAGCGGGGCTGTCTGTGGTAAAATAGGTTTCATGGGAGTTGAGACTGTTGGAGTTGAAGGCTTGACATAGGCGTTGATCATACTGCTTTGTCCATTTAAAGGGATCATTTGACAGAAAACCTGGGGGCTTGAAACGGGGGCAGGTGTCACTGGGGTAGCTCTTTTTTGCAAGTCATTCTCACAATTCTTTGGTAAGTGGGTCTGTGGCGAAACAGGCCGGACTGGTAGTTGTCCTTTATTGGTCACAATATCACGGGAGTCATGTGCATAAGGCCGATGTACCGGAGAGGTTTTGTTAATTAAATCATCTGCGGCACTGGTGTCCTGTGGTAGTCTGGAATGTCTTCGGTCATCTGCTCCACACCAGTCTCTGGAAGTGCTGTAGCCTGAAGTTACCTTTGTTTTCTCTTGCACAGCAGGAATGTGATGGTAAGCAGAACTATCACCTGTATGACGTATCACGCTTGTTGCCATGGCCCTGCAAGGCTGAGGGGCAAAGGATTCAGATGTCACCGGCTTCTGACTGCACTGTCGCTCCATGTTGATAACAGATGGCTTGGTTATGGGAGAGGCGCTGGTCGCTGATGTGACGGAGCAGGCAGCTGTATTTGCCATGACAGTCCTTGGTTTGGAGTAAGTGACTTGTGAGGAGAGAAGCATAGCAGCTGACATTTCAACAAAGTCAGGGCTGTGCGGAGGGGTCATGCACTGCAAAAAAAGAAAACACCATTATACAGCAGTGTAATTTCACGGCAGATTTTTTCACTATCTTTACTGTGAAAAATAAAGTTACACCCTCTTCGCAGAATCTCAGAACCTGCCTCTTAGGACAAACTGATTAAAGCACACATTGCCTCATCTGATGGCCATTCTGAATATGCTCAAAAGCATATTAATAAAAGGAAGGCAACGAGGCAGATATAAACCTGCATAAAACATTGCATGTCCACTCACCGCGCTACAAAAACTCTCTCATTCCTTCCCCCTCAGCAATGGGTGCAGCTGAAAGAGGCTACGAGCTCTCTGCTGTTCACAGAAAACAGACTAGCAACACATACCGATACCGCACCGTTTCAATTTCAAGCTTCCAGCAAGCTCTAGATCTTTTATCGATGACCACCCCACCAGCCGGCAGCTACTTCTGAGATACATACAAATGGAACTGCTCTCTCCCTCCTTATTCATCCATTTCTCTCTATACTCTCCTACTGCCACCACCTCTCCTTCCTCCTCTACCACTGAAACGTCATGCCTATGTCCTGTGCTGCTCAGGAAACAGCGCCAACACCAAGTGGCAGCAGCATGAGAGAAGCTCATCAAGCAGATACCATGCTATCTCATCCTCTTTCCTCTATTATTCCCCTTTTTCCTGATGTAACTGGATACTAGAAGCCTACTGGTTGAAATAGGCCTTAACCATCTGAAACCTGAATGGCACCAAGCCCTTTTCTAATACCTGCTTTTGTTGCAACATAAACTGCTATGAAAAAAAATATGTGATTCAACTGACATTAGTCAAGCAGAATAGACCAATGCACTGGAGAATTAACAGACTACATGTACAAACACATAGCATGGAAACTAATTAAATTGTCTATTTCATAATGGTAATCTGTACTTTCTGTTATAACGACCAGAGTGAAACCAAATGTCACCAAGTGCCTTTTTCATATAGTGCTTGCAGATAAGTTGGTGCTGAATCACTGAGGCTCACCCTGCCATTCTCATTCCAAGTGCTCCAAGAAACCTACAATAACCATCCAGACAGCATCCTCAGCTGTCAAGTTAAATAACACATCAGCAAGGGCTCTCACATCTAGATTTAACAAGGGATCAAACCCCTACATTTGCCATTCCAGAGACAGCAGAAAAAACCCTAACTCAACAGGCCTACCTCACTAT
Organism: Ibidorhyncha struthersii; assembly: GCA_013398815.1. Classification (NCBI taxonomy): domain Eukaryota; kingdom Metazoa; phylum Chordata; class Aves; order Charadriiformes; family Charadriidae; genus Ibidorhyncha; species Ibidorhyncha struthersii. Next base: position 12,905 of record VZSZ01013059.1, read on the forward strand.
CCTATGTACACACACGGCACTGTCTGTACTGTAGCTGTTCTACACAGGGACACATGAATAAGCTCTCTTTTCCAGCCAAGTTCAAACATTGCAGAGATGTAACACCCAGGTGTCAGGCATATTTATCTTGCATTTGTGTTTTTCTTACCAGAGTAGATAAATAGTCCTTTGGTAATTCAGATGTAGCCTCAGAGTGCATTGTGAAATCACCAGAATCCGAGAAGGGCGTAAGTGGCCTTATCTTTAATATGTCACCTTTCTGTGATCTTTGACCCCAGGAGCTCATACAAACAAGCGCTTCAACGGCTTCAATGTCGTTCTGCTCCAAGGTGCTGCAGGTAGACCTTTCGCTGTCATGACGTTGCCTTTCACGGATAGACTCATAGATGTCCACAATGTCAACCTAAATGCAATCGGATTACTGGCTATTAGGACAAGTCAGAATACAAAGCTGACACCACCCACATACTGTCTGCTCAGGATGAAGGTCATCTGAAACAGATCCCATGCCTGCGGCACGGATTTTATCAACCAGCTCAACTCCTACCCTCCCCCATCAGCTCATCTCCCCACCCCAGCTACTCTTAAAAAAAAAAGAAAAAAAAGTACTATGATTTGGAGGAAAGGAACAGATATGTGTGCAGCTCACATTTCCAGAGTTACTTTCCTGGATTACACTGCTCTGAGTAAACACATCCCATGCCTGCATACAAGCAAAAAGAGGAAAAAAACCCTGACTTCCAACCTTGTTTAGACAAGGCTGTTTCCTGGACCCAAGAGACAACTACTATTCAGGACTGATCTCACTGGTAATATTTAGAAGATAAATTTCAGCTGACAGTAAGATGCTTTAAGGTATGATCACTGATTCAGAGTACCACACCTTGGTAAAGTATTTTAATCTTATTTTTACCAATGGAGAAGCCAGGGTAGGGCGAAGGAAGGAAAACAGTCTTCAAAGTGCAATGGGAATTGTTTGTACTGTACTTTAGAAAGGTATGATACTACATCAGTGCTAGGTATCCCAAGACACACTACGAGTAACACAAAGACAAATGTAATCATATTGTTTCCAAATGCAAGCATCACAGAAAATTTGTGTGCATGTGTATGCATGCATACAAAACACGACTTCTCTGTGAAAGGATACCCAAACTTCATTAAGCGCCCTCAGTGCTTGACAGTGACTAAAAGCTACACTGCACTGCTGGTTTATGCCTTGCGTGCCAGCTCGGTCTCAACTAAGTGTTCAAACTCTTCCACTCTTTAGGCACACCAACCAACTGTGAAGAGTGGGATTCAGAAGCACGGGCCAAGATTCTTGAGCCAAATGCTGTTACACAGAGTACTTATATATTGCAACAAAAGGGTTTTAACTAAAAAAGCAACAGCAAGCACCACCACACTGTTACCATGGCCTAAAGCCCTCAGGGAACTATACTCATTGGGTGACATCACTTACACACCTAAGTCAAGGAGTTTTGTTACTGAGCTTTGTTAAGTAACGTAAAATGATCCTGGCTCAACAGTGTCACAAAGATCCAAAGCTGTTTGACATTGTCTCAACTATGGGGATGTGCATTGCAAACACGTTAAACATAATGGCTCCAAAATGCCAGTACTGCACTTAGAGAGGACTGTCGCCTAAAACAAGAGGTACCACACCTGGAGATGTCAAGACTGGGGGCAGGAAGGGGTTAAGGCACTCTAAAGCGAATTTCCACTGAAAACAATGAGAACAGGAGTGAGGGAAAAAAATAACCGATGTCGCCTGCAAGCCTGGACCTAGGCCGCCTGTCAAACAGGAGCCAGCCCAGGCCAGGCTCTGCACTAAGCAGCCAGCTCCTCAGAGTGTGACTGCGGGCAACCAAGCCAGCAGATGGGGTTTGTTTTTCCCCCCTCCAACCCAGCGTTTCAGGAGAGCAGTTTTCCCTACAGAAATATTCCCCGCTTCAA
>VZSZ01013091.1:0-21484 GCA_013398815.1 Ibidorhyncha struthersii
GGGCAACCGCTGCTGGGGTGCAGAAGGTGCTCACACCAGCTTCACCACAGGACATGCAGGTGTCTGCTCACAGAAAGTCCATAATTGCCACGGTAAAGCAATTAATTGCTCAAGGACGTCACCACATCTCCAGATGCAGGTGCCCTCGCGCCCTCCCAACGCTGGTGGAGCTGTAGACCGGGACAGCTTTTGCACTGCCTCATCCCTGGCACCAGCACCCAGCAGCTGTGGTGCTGCACCACCTGTGCAGCCCGGCACAGTGGCAGGGCTGGTCCCCTGGTACAGCTTCTCGCACTGCTGCAACCCCTGGCTGGCACTGCCTGTGCTGGCAGCAGCCCTTGCCGTGGCAATGCCAACGCCACCCCATGGCCACGGCCCGATAGCCCCCGTGCCCCACCTGCACCACCAGCGCTGCAGGTGATGGAGATGGACCCAGCGTGGCACACTACTTAGGGTAGGGATGGTGGCTAGCAAGTGAATAGAGCCTAACAAAGGAGGAAATAAATAGGGTCTAATAGAGTTATTAATAAATAGTCTAATAGAGTCAGTAATGGAGTCTTAATAGATTTTTGTAATAAATAGAGCCTAATAGAGTTAGTAATAATAGGAGCCTAATGGAGTTGGAAATAAAGTTTTTGAAGAATAAACCTTTTCCAATTGCCTGTTTGGACAGGGGACGCCCAGATCAAGTATTTAGGTCACCACTCAAAGTAGAAGCAAGTAGTCACAAGCAACTTAATGATTTTCCCTAACAGATAAGCTCTAGATTCTTAGCATTACTAAAAGATGGATAACGTTTACATGAGGTATCACTGAGGATATTCTTCCTAATAACAACTTTTGAGAGAAAGGGGTATACCATCAAAAAATTTGGAGACTACTGTTCTAATGAATGATTTTAACATTTGCCCTGGTTATCTAAGGATATTTTTTTAATAAGTTTCTATCAAAACCATGTGTCATTGTTATTTTTAAGATGACACCCTTCAGAGAAGGCAAGGGGATTACTCAGAGGCAGGTTCTGACCCGTATAGGTGTGTATCAGCAAGCACAGGGGATGGATGAGAGTCATTTGGCTGCTTTTTGGATGGCAAAACATGATCTTTATAGTCTTAGGAACAAAGACCATAAACACAACTTGCAACCATCTGACCCCAGGCTATGACCTGCCTTTCTCAGAGTGAAACAGGACTGGGTGTGGGCAGTGCTGAGCAGACATCCCACAGGAGAATGTGAGTGCTTCGGGAAGTGGTGTCTGACTCAACAGTGAGACAGCATGCAAGCACAGCATTAGGCCACTGCACTATTTTAGGGAGTAAGTCTTGGACGTAACGTAACATATACAGTCCAAACTAGAGTCATCAGCAAAGACTTTGTAAGCTGCTCTTGGGAAAAGGCCTATTCCCAGGGATGTGATGACAAGAAAATAGCTACTGTTTATTCTTCCACAGCTTCGTCACTTTAGAAGTTTAAGCAAGAAGTAACCACTCTTCACTTCCCATCCTGATAAACCAGGTGATGTTTTTCTGAGTAATTTATCAGAAGCACCTTAGAGAACACCATTTCAATAGAAAGGTAAAGGTTGCGTGCATATCATTCCTTCAGTGCACATTCAAAATGGTAAGTGACATTTAAGTGCAAGATCTTATGTCTGCATAGGCACAAACGTATATGCTTTTTAGCAGGCTTTGCCCAACATCATGCCAACTCTCCCAACCTTGCTTTCTTTGTTGTAGTCTGTTCCAAAGGGACATAGCAGAAGACTCACACTACTTCGTTTACCAACTATAAGCCACATAAATAGATGACTGCTTCATTTGTATGCACACATATCTGGTAACAGCATGTAGGGCAAGTTTACAAAAAAAAAACAAAACAAAACACCTCCCTCATTATTTTTCCTCCAACGAGGTGGGCCTGAGTCTTCACAGAGTAGTTGTGGGACAGAAAAGACCATCTAATGTGCACAGGTACAATATAAACCATGGACCTGAAATGCATTTATTTTGGGTGTTTGATCTGAGATATCACAAGGGACCTCTTTTTCTGATGTTGTGTTGTTCTGCTCGCTCAAGATCAGTATCCTCCTGGACACTAGAAAATGGACTCGCTCAAGCTCATTAGTCTCTTCCCTGACCTGTGAGTCCCTGCTGTCACCGACCATGTACCCTGATGCCTCCAAACCCAAGTCAGTCTCTCTGTCACACTGACCAGCTTATCTTCATTAAATATTCTAACAGGCATATGATTCTCAGTCTCAGTAGCTTGGCTATAAGGCTGTATGTGACACGTGATTTTAAAAGAACCACCTGCATGTAGTACAGAACAGTTGCTGTTGCCTCTTACAGTCAGGGGTGGGAGGAGGGAGAAGGCCTTGAAGTCTTCCTAGCAGTGATAGCTTTCACCTATATCTTCAGCCTTTACAAAATTCTGTTCAAGGGAGAATACTACAGCCGGTGTGGCCAAAGTACTTTGCTTCTATAAAGGCCACTCAAGTCCCATCAAAAGATCTCTTTCGACTTCAGTGGTAGTTGGATTGGGCCCTTAAACTGCAGCAGTTCAAGGCAACGGGACACCAACAGAACAAACTAAGATGTCATTACTGTTGTTGAAGTTGCAAGGAGATTTTTAATGATTTGGAAGAGCACTATCGTTAACAGCTTAGTTATACTGTAATAACCATCAAAGAGGCATTTAGCTAAAGTTCCTGCACACTGATACTGATCAGAACAGCATTTACATCATGGCTGGATTTCCTATAAGCATATAAAAATGTGTATAGAAGAGCACTGTCACAATTCTAGTGACTGTTTATATCAAAATTCCTAGCCAAGTACTGACTTTTCAGAAGGATCCAATGAAAAACAAAAGCAAACACCAAATACTTGGGAAATACTGGTATTTAGAAATTAGATTACAACATCCATGTCAGAAACATCTAGAGCTGGAAAAGAGTCAGGTAAATTGCAACATCAATTCTACCAACTAACCCTTCCTCTCCAAACTCACTTTGATGTTCTTGTCAAATATTTCAGACTGCAGATCAAACCCAACTCCTTTTTTTTGGCGGAAGTGTTTCTATGAAGAATTTCAGGAGTCAAGGACTTAGGGTTTTGCTTCTGTAGACCAGCAAGCAGGTTTTCAAAATAATAACCAGCACAGTTATAGAGCAGGGAGCACACGTAGCACTATCATTGCATTCTTCTCCTGAGCAGCTCCAGGCTCTGTGCAGGAAAGAGCACTGTGCCTGGGATGGGAGACTTCAGAAGAACACATACTTGTCTTGACAGTCTCTTACAATTTGTAGTTTTCTCCCTTTCCTAGCACTGCCACAAAGACTAAATTAAACTACAGAAAGACTGCTTAAACTACATATATATTTTTTCACAACTGCAGGTTCCTGGTACCTATGCTTGCTTTCAAGCATCCATGTCAGTCAGCACAGCAAGTTTCTACAGCTATGGCTCAGGAAGAATTATTTTGCACTACAGCAAAAGCTAGACTGTGGCAGTTTTGCAGCTTGTTACAACTGGAAAGAGTTGCTATCTTCCCAAAGACATCCTTCCAACTCTGCCAGGACAGTCTTTCTGCAAGAATAGCTTTCTTCAATGGGTACTACAAAAAGAAAAAAAAAATAAAAATGCAGAACTTTGACACAAACCTCCAAAGGATAACAGTGTCTCACGGGGCAGACACTTCAAAAACACACACATAGCGTAGCTTTCTCCTCTCCCTGGAACAGCTAGGCCAGGAGCATCGTGTACTTTTACCCTGACCTCCTCAAGGTCCACAACTCAGGAGATGACCTTGCTTCCACAGGCAGGTCTGTCTGTCTGAGGCTGGATGCAATCATAGCAGGGCATCACAGAACAAACCTCACACCAATTTTGCCACTAAACAGCAACACCCTGTGACTGAACACCTTAAAGGCTGTGGGAAGCTCAAGGATTAGAATTTGACTACTATGAGGGCTGGGAAGCCACGTGGAGTGTTTAATTTCCACGAGGTTAACATTTGCAACACAGAAGAGCCTGAACTGGCCAAAAGTTAACAGAGAAAATGATTGTTCGAGGTACAGGGACAGAATGGTAGAAATGGGGCCTGGAAAAAGCAAGTGCTTGCTCTGCTTGGAAGACAGGGTACTGCCCTGGGGGGTTACCACAGTGCCTCACGCACTCAGGTCAAGTATTTCCAGAGTATATCAGCACTATCACACAGGGACTTCCTGACTCTTGAGATCGTATGCCACAGTGTGTGACAGCCTACTCATGGACTTCTCCACAGCACATCCCAGTCCCTGCTATGGAAAACCAAGGGCTTATAAAGGAAAAGAGAAATCACGACACTTTTTCAGTTCTCCTATGCTGTTGCAGACAGACCATTTGCAGAGCTTTTCTCCCAGATGAGTTAACTACCTCATGCAGCACATCTCCTGTCGCTCACTCCAAAAAACAGGCGGAAGAAATAGAAGATAATGGACTGCGTCTGAAAGTGTACAAAACACCAGGGCTAAGAATGAGAGGGGGAGGGCTGAGGAGCAGGGATTCACAGCTGAGGGCTCTGCTCGTGTCATGGATTCACCCTAGGGGCTTGGGCTGTATACTTTGCTCCTGTCCCCAGCTAAGGTCAGGTAGAGCTCTCCATAGGACCCATGCCAGAAGCAAAACACTTAAAGGAAACCAAGGGAGAGAGACTGGCTTGTCTGCGAAGCAGCCAAAACACCATTTCCAAGATACTGAGGACCTCAGATGAATGGAGTTCTATCTCTGTATATGCTTAATTATCTCATTAAGTCCTAAGATAAACAGCAGGAAGCATAAATAACGTTATGGAACATATTAAACAGGACAAGATAGCCAAACAGTTTCCCTCTCCCCCTCTAACCCTGCTAAATTCTGTTTCAGGCTTCCTCTAACCACCATTCCCCTTCCTCTGAAGGGGATTTTGGGGTGTGAAAGAACGTAGGTGGAACAGGAACTCCTCCAAGAGAAGAGAGGATTCACAGGCCTCATGAGGTGTCTCTTAGAGATGGCTCACTGGCCATGAACTACTTTAAATTTAAAATGCTTTCCGTCCCTCGGCACTTTTTTTTTTGATAAAATATGTTGATGGAATATGCTGTTACAGCAATTCAGCAGGAAGCGGAGCACATGATGCAAACCACCGAAGTCAAATATAATTCACAGGAAGCAAGACAGAGCTCTCTTCGTGGGGAAGCAAGGTACATGCTTGACAAGGAAAACTAGTCTAGCCTAGGCCAGGTGAGACTGGAAGAGAAGGTCACATCCTGGCTGTGAGATGGGAAGGCAGACAAGGACTCCGTGCGGGTCAGGACTGTGGAGGGAGATCAGCCAGAGGTCAGGAAAAGCAGCATCCATGACCAGGGTAAGGATGGTGTTCCCAGGACAGCCTGTTGCACAGCTTCGGAGCATAGGTTTAGTGCAGTCCTTTGCACAACATAGCTTCACCCTTTGTTTCAGGCTCTTCCTCCCTGCCTGCCCACAGCGCAAGGGACAGCACACTGCCTGGGAACCGCCAGGAAGAAGCATGAGAAATAATCCAAGCATCTTCCCAGACTGCTTGGTCTGAGCGAGGAACTGTCTTTTAGGATTAAACAGGGGCTCCAGCTGTCCCTCATGAATAAGGGGACAAGTTCTGTCCATGTCAGCCAGTCAATGGCCTCATCTTTCTCCTCATGCAGGACTCCCTACGCTCTCTCTAGTCAGCAGAGAGTCAGTTTTCTTCAGAAAGGCAGAACGACTTCAAGAGGTGGATTCAGTGCCCTAAAAGCTAAAGATGACGGCAGAAGGCAGGCACTGTGGGCAAAGGGAGAACATGCCCCCAGTACAGTTAAATGCTGAAGATCAGGCGATAGGAACCTGCCAAGAACGGGCTTATGCTCCTTTCCCTTCAGAGAGGGACAGTGAAACTGGGCAGAGACAGTGATGGGCTGATTTGACTGCAGGGACCTCCTGCTTAACATACCTGTTTTAAAGCTGCCACAAAGTATTTTCTTTACAAAATATTGGGTAGGAGTAGGTGCAGGCAAAATTGAGGGGAGAAAGAAGAAACCTGGGGAAGTACTAAAGGCCCCAATATGTCTCTAGCGAGATGAAGCGCTCTCCCTTACTAAATCAGGTTCAATCTGCCAAAACTTTTGTTGGTCCGCTACATTAAATGGATAAATTGTGAAAGTTTTTAGTCACAGAACAGTGATGTAGGAGACGGAGTTAACCTTCCTGAACCAGTCAGGTCTCTGTCTGATCTACAGCAGGGTACTTTGCTGGGAGAAGGCAGGATGTTTCTAGTCAGTACCGTGGGGCTCAGCAACACGTTCCCCAAGCTGAGGGGAGCACAGCACAGCTGTGACTGTCAGAGCAGCTTTGTTTCCTGCACATGCTACAGAGTATGCATTGAAATGAGAGATGTTTATTAATTTCGTCATATGAAGCAAACTGTATGAAATTATTAAGACAAACTAGAGAGTCTAGTCCTGACATGGTCTTTAATTCTGAAACCAGTATTTATCTCTGTGTGACAGAAGAGGAAAGATTGGTAGACTGCAATAAAAGGGAAATGAAGGTTAAGGACAAATTCCATTTTCCTGCTGTAGACCAGCTACAGTCAAGATACCAACAGCTTGGAGATTATGCAAAGAAAAGTGGAGAAAAATTATAAACATAACATAGGAAGTTCAGACCATCCCATCCTGGTCTCAGCTACTCAAAAAAAGACGATACAAACTCTTTTCTACATCCTGCTGTGTTACACTGTTGACAGGGCCCCTCTTATTTTCCTGTTGGTCCTTTAACAACAAGCCACACACGCCAATTCTTCCTAATCTCTCTGTCAACGCCAGCACTCAAGATGGGCTATCTGGGAAGACTATCAGAAGTAACAGCAGAGAATGGACAAGATACATGCGAAACGTTTTCCTTCCTGAATCCTGGTGCCCCAGGCAACTCAAGAGTTTTGCCTATTGACTTCATAGGCACATGGGTTGAATACAGATACCAACTAAGCACAACCAGGGATACAATCCCAAATTATTCATCCCTTACAATGTTTTGTAATGAGCTCCAGGAGAGCTTGTGCACAGTGGCAGCAGCAGTTCTGTCAGTGGCAATGTCATTTAAGCCACGCATTATTGGCAGTCTGGCAGTGAGACAGCAGTGCCAGTGGGAATTCAGGCCTGGACAGATGGGAAACCTTTAGACTTGTGGCAGTCTCAGACCAGAAATATCACCTCTCTCAGGATGCACCCAAAACCACTAAGCCAGTGGGTGAAGGAAACGCACGAGGGGCATAAGCAAGAATGAGGTGAAAGTCTACTTGAATTTTGCCGTAACTCCCCAGCTGTCCGTATTTTACGGCCTGTCAGTATGTTTGCAATGAGGAAAGAAGCAAGGAAGAGCCCCTTCCTGTCATTTAAATTCATCCATCCCAAACACCCACTCAGAGCGGGTCCCAGGCCAAAGAGGTCCAGCCAGGTTTGCAGACCCCATGTGAATGGGTCAGTCATCATGGAGCAATGGGGGACACGTGTCTACGACAGATTGGCACAGTAGCCTCCGTAAGCAACTTACTCATCTGCTCCTGTTCCATAACACAACCTGTCTGCTCAAAGTCGTGTGGAAAATCCAGAGATGACTGGGCAAAGGCTTCAAATGCTGAGTGACTCACATACACACCGCCTGTGCTGCTCTGAATTTTCTCGAGCCCTCATATCCTGGGAAACTGGCAGAAAAAAGCTTATTCCAAATATTAAAGAGAACAAGGTTGAAACATGCTAGTGCAAATCCAGCCTACATAATTGATCCGTTGCATTCAACAAAAGTCTTTTCTCTGGCTTCAGCAGGCTGATTATCAGGCCAAAGTTAATGAAAAGGGAGAGAAGATCACCAACTTCTTGAATTCACACAGTTTAGACCAGCTTTGATCTAGCCATGCTGCCAGATGCTGAAGAGGGTAGGACAACAGCCATAAAATGTTATTAAGTTTTCAGGAACACCACAGCTTGTCAGGCCCGTTGAGTCACTCACCCTGCAGTCCTGAACACTGGATATAGAGGAAAAAAAACATAAGAACCATTCACCTTGAAATACAGCTTCCCTACCGGACACCAAACACAATTTAACTGTGCCTAAATTCACACGCATGAGCAACGTCACTAAAAGCAGGTTGGAAGTTGCGCACCACCTTTGTTAGATCAAGGCTCAAAGGACAAACTGAGCCTTGTCTAGAAAGTACAATTCTGATTTGCAGTATGGTTACAGAAATGCTTCTCCCAGCTGAAGCTACACAGCTCCCAGCTCCTATTCAGCTGAAGCTACACAGCTCCCAGCTCCTATTCCAGTGCAAATTCCAAGGAGTAAATTGAACCATGTGCATGCCTGGGGATGAGGCAGATAAGGGGAATAGGGAAAGGAGGAAATACAGGACAAGTCTATGCTGTACAGTGGAGCACAACACAGCATTGGGATGGCAGTGCTGGGAAGCTCTATTGCCCTTTCCACACATGCTGAGAAGTACAAAAACTATATAACAAACACAAAAAATAATAATATATGTAAAATTCTGACATAGCAAAATCTAGTGACAACATCATTCTGCTGGTCAGTGGCCATACCAAGGGATTCCTTGGCAAGCATGTAACAGATAGGCTAGTAGGAGCACAGCATTACAAGCAAATGCAGGGCAAGTAGAAGGCAGTGGAAGAGAGAGGAGCACTTCCATCAGAGCCTTTTTTGGGGGGATGGGTGGGAAGGGATGAGTTGTTGTTGTACCCTGTGGGTTGTTACATTTTGGAGCAGCTGTAGTAATCCCTAGGAAGACACGAAGAATTTAAACAATGACAACTACTGAGTGCTAAAAAGGCCAGTTAAGAAGCCTGGTAGAGGGTTAAATCATGTAACAGAAGAGACTCCTCCTGCAGCTTGCTGGTGTTCTGCACAGTCTTGGAAGCAGTCTCCAGCACCTGAGCCAGGTGGAAACACGCACCCATGCAACACAGCCATTCACAATACTCATCCCAAGGGCCACGTGTCCTTCCAGCTGCTGTTTGTCCCCTATGTAACTTAAGGCAGCCATGTCCTCTTTACCTCTGCAAGGGCAGGATGGAGGAGGTGACATGGGACTATGTGTTCACAGGGTCCTGGCCTGTATTCCCCTCCCTGCTCTAGCCGATGTGCCACCAGCTGCAGGGGAAAGACCTCAGCAATGGCTCAGTACCCTGCAGTGGAGCAGTGAAGGAGCTAGAAGGAGACAGACCACAAAGGCCTGATCTTTTACTTGTATTTGATTGCCATTTTTTTCCAGGAACTTGTTAAAACTACAAATAAAATGAAATTTCAAATGGATTTTTGTGCCAAAATGAGGGGAGGGGAGAGAGCAAAAAAAAATAAAAGCAAGCCCCTCTTCATAGAAAAGAGAATCATATGTCCACAACTCTAATCTTGTTTTCATAAGTACTTTCAGAACAGGAAATTCATTAAATCTGATCCTTTCCCACAAAAGTCTCAATTTCAACAAAATTTTCTAATAAAAACACTTTCATGGAAGCATTTGTGGCCAGTTTGCATTTTATTCTATTCCTAGGACACGCACCTTGTGGGCCTGGAAACAATATGGTACTTGTAGGGGAGACAGCCAAGTTTTTCACTTTAGTAAGCAACGATTTTCCTTAAGGATCATTCTCTCACCCAACAACTGGAAATGTTCCATTTCACCTTTGATTTCCGTGAGCAAAGATTTTCATAACTTCATGAAAAAAGTCTGAGGCCAATACTTGACTGTACCTCTGCCTCCCCAGGTTCAGAACTGAGCCTTGACACTTACACATGATTTCACCATTTCACCACTCAAACAAGCCAAATGCCAAGCCTAGTCCTGCCAATATCCAGTCTCTGGAGCTATTAACCATTCCCTATTGCTGTAGGCCTTCTTTGCAAGTGTGACTGGTTAATCAACTGCTGCAGATCTCTATCACTATTATTCTGCTCTTCAATACCCTCCCAATATCTTTGTCTGCACCAGCATCTGAAAGGAGTCAGTACATACACACGCATCGTGACCAAATTCATGTCAGGATAGGAAGGACAAAGTCACAGATATGAGAACATGGGTTTATCTGCTTGGCTGCTGCTTGCTCTGAAAGAGTTGCAAAGTCCAGGACAGTAAGATTTCCACTGAGCTTGCGTTTTCTGTGATGTAGCTCTCTTATACGATATTAAAAAAAAAAAAAAAATAAAAAATGCAAACCACCTGCTGACAAAATCCCATGTAAACTGTCACTTGTGACTAGACCTGTTAGAGTCCACTAACACTCTGAGGAGCTGTAGGCTTTTGTTCAGCAAACAGATTAAGCGTGTCCCTGTTTCAACCTCAGCAAAAAGGAAGGGGTAACACTCCTCGGAGAAGCTCCAAGACCCAACTCTTCCTTAGTATGGCCACCATGCCCACTATCTTCACCTTCTCTAGGTTCCAGGTGTCCCAGAAACAGAACAAAGTGATTGCTTCTCTCTAAAGAGCCATCAGCAATAAATACGGCAAGGCAAGCACACAGCTAAGTAGCCAAGATACAAATGCATGGAGAAGCACGGGATTTGTTGCTCCATCTCTTTCCTCCTGATTGCATCAGCCGTGTTACACCCGACACAGGGCTGTGTCCAAACAGGAGCTGTATACAAGTCACACTCCTACTGTCAACAGCACATTAGGATGGAAATATTTCAAAATAACTGGTCTTCATTCAAGTGTAGGATATTCTTGGGTACCACATTCCTATTGCTTCACCTCTTCCATGTCCAAACTGCATCCCAGGCTTGGAACTGGGTGAAGCTCAGTTCCACTCTGGATACACAGAGTGTGAATGCATCCACACTGGATGCAGGGAGTTTGATCAGTGAGCACAGTATTTATCCCAGACTGAATCTCATAACATGGCTGTAAGAACGAGACCAGGGCTGAAACCAAAAAGGGAAAAGGCATTGGTTTTGATGCATTTAATTTGCTGTTGTCAGCAGCCAACTCCAAGTCTCTTCTACAATCAGCAGAATCACCAAAGAAAATAAGCCCACACGGTTATGTGCTCGCTTCTCTCATGTCTTTTGGTTTATGTCAGCTTATTAGTTAATACATTAAACAGGTTAAAAAAAAAAAAAATCACACATTTTGAAATTATATGGATGTTTGTCAACACAAGGTTACTATTAATTTGATTAAGGCTAGGTCAGGTACAGCCCACATTCAGCTTCCAGGTACATCTTCTGGATAAATTCAGTAGTGATACAAGCAGCAACACAACTTACATGTCACGTAAGAAAAGATGCAGATGGTTAAATATTATTGCTATCCTGTCAGCAGACAGGAGCAGGATATATAGAAGACTTTATATATATTAAGTCACTGTAATTTTATGGACAAGGGTAGGTGATTGTAAGAAAAGACTATACTAAAGCATGAGTTATAAGAAGGGATTCAGCACCAGCCTATGACACCACACTGAGATGTGCTGCGTGCACCAGCTTGGGACTTCCCTTAGTATAAAACCGGCTCAGTTGCAAGCCTGTGACCTAGGGGTAACACCGCAACATTTACCCCCTAGGTCCACTCAAGGAATCTGAAACACAGGCAACAGTTAAGACTAAAATTTCCACTTAAATATTTTCCACTAGAAACTGGTTTACACCAAATCATCCTCTACCAGCACTCAGTTGTATCCTGCTGCTCTGTTTATCACCATACCCTCTCAGGAAGTCATGAAGCAGAAGAAAGGTCCGTGATTAGATCTAGACCAAGAGATTCCCGTAAGTACACCATCTCCAAATCCCTTTGCTGAAGACACTTTCCCAAAAACTTACTGTACAGCAAGCTATTTAGACAGCTGAACCTGTAGCACCTTTTTCCCCCCACCCCTCTCCAAATAAGAAAAGCCTTTCAAACTGCTTAGGTTGCTCTTTGCTGCAATCTGAGCCTGGCCAGAAGTGTTGCTATGGGAGCCCTGAGAAGTCTGAACCCACTGGCTTGTCTAGCCCTGGGTCCAAGATTGCCAATTCTCTATTCTTTAGTCCTTTCTCCTGAAAGCAAATACTCCACCATGGTATCTTATTAAAGGCACCTTGCCTGGAAGATTGCTCAGATTCCCCATCCCCACAGCAAATCTGGGTTTTCCAGGTCAGGGATGGGAAATAAGCTTTCTAACCCACCTCTCACTGGAAACACTGGCACCCCCAGGATTTCTCTTGGGATCTCCTCCCTTTGCTCCCTGCTTCAGGACAGCAGGACCCGGAAACCTTGCCCTAAAGGCAGGCAATGCTTTGTCCATTCCTTGCTCTTCCTTTCAGCAACACAGGAAGCCTCTCCTGCCCTGTCAGATCTAACTGGAAACAAGGGTTTGAGGGCTCCTTTTCCAAGGATGAGGCAAGGCACTCAATTGAAATTGCAGGATTCAGCTTAACACAGCCTCTTGAGGAGATCAGAGTTTAAAGGGATGAGTATTCCCATTCAATTAAACAGGAGTGAAAACCAAGGGTTGCGCCAGTTTCCCTTTCATGGGGCACAGCCTTGTGAACTCAGTGATGGTACAATACAGCTCTCAATGGCAAGTGTTTGTCCAAATGCTGCAAAAATTGCTATCAAATTCACTGAATAGTCCACAAGTCCAGAAATCCTAGTATGAAATTAAGTATTGGTGAATAGATCCATGCAAGTTTTCCTTTGATTCTTTTTCTGAATCTTAGAAAGGACAAAACACTAGGGGAAAAATTTAAACATGCATCCACACAGCTATTAAGCCACAGATTTCTCTGCTGCTCAGTCTAAAAACTGTACAGCCACACTTTCTAGGAAACACATCTGAACTTTAATCAGCAAGATCTCAACCTGATCTAAACTGCAAACTACGTGTGAGATCCATTTGTAAGACTGATCTATCCTAGAAATTTTTACCAGGGCTGCAATTGTTGTGGAGTTCTGTAGCCACGTTTGTTTTAAATACACTAGCAGGCAAAAGGCGTAGGAACACATTCTGCAGTGGTGGACGCAGGGGAACATTTGTCCAGGTTGTACGTGTTTTGTTCACTGATAAATATTCTCAAGGCAAAAATAATATATTTTTTTTCCTGCCAGAGAGATAAAAGGGACTGGTCCAGCTCCCATTGCACAGTGTGACTGAGTTGACCAAGAGACCTGACCTGCTCCAAGTGAGCCCCATGGAGCAGGCTCTGGGAAAAATGGAAAGCTCCCCTCATTTGATCTTTTGGAAACCCTCCTGTCCCTAGTAGTAGGTACACACCAGCAAAAATACAGGCCACATATCATTCCACCAGAGCTAGTCCCCTGGGTCCCCGCCGTGCCTTCCCCAGCAGACAGCCAACATCCCTGCCACCCTGAGTCCTTTCACAGCTCACATAAAACAATCCTCCAAGCGCCTCAGCACAAAACAACCTGGGATATTCCCCAGACGAAGGCTGAGCACGGTGACAATGCTTTGGGTGTGTTTTGGGAAGAGAGCGCTAGCATGAGGCTGGCACCGACCCAACTGCCAAATTACCCAGGGCAGCTGCCTGCCGAAGCCAGCCCTAAGGACGCATTTCCCCACCAATAATTTCCACAATGTTTGGGCTCCACACTGTTTACTTTAAACCCCAGCCATTTCTGCTAATCCAGTGAAGGCGTGGAAGACTCCTACGACTATCATGTTGATCAGCACAAGCTCAGCAACAGCTTCTCTGCAACTCCCTGCCTGGCACAAGCCTCCTCTTATCTGCGGGGCCTTGGCAAACAGGGCACTGCTGGCTCTCAGGCTAGCCTTTACCTCCACCACCTACCCTTCTGTTTACGTTACTTTCCCAACACACTTGCAAATATGATAAAGGTTAATCGGGTACAAAAGGTAAATAGGGTTACACAAAGCTGGATTTAGCAATTTAGTTTTATTGGCCACTAAGGAAGGCAATTCTTCGATGCAGGTAATGAGGAGATAGCCAAGCCAGATAAAGGATCTGTGCAATATAAACATCCTCCCCAAAGCCTGCTCCCCGCTTGCATAAGCGCTGTAATCATGAAAGCAATTCTTAATGGAGCCACTTGGCAGAGGCCCTGGTACAGCAAGCTGTGAGCCTCTCCCTAGCTGATGGACCGGCTCCAAGAGCATGTTACTACAGTGCTGCAACGGGGGAGGAGGAGGAGGGAAGAGATTGAAAGCTGGATGAAGTCTGCAAGCAGTGGCACTGGAGCAGGGCCAGGTCTCCTCTAACATGTCACCCGCGTGGTTTGGAGCAGGCCAGTTATCCCCCTGTGCTCAACTCTGCATCTGTAAATTGAAATTGATGATTTTCCCTTTGTACCCTATCTTTTGTAGGTAAGCTCGTACAATGATGGCTGTTTCTCACATACAGGTAAGTGCTTCTGGCTGAAAGTGTTACTGTTACTCAGAAACTTGCAATAAGATTCCTGCTAATAAGTGACTTCTCATTTTTCCTAACCTTCCAGTATTTGTCCTTTGACTTAAAGACGGAAAAATAAAACAAATCAAGATCCGAGTTTCCTGCACTCCTATCCTGCCCTTTTTCACCTCTCTGTACCAAAACCTAGGGCAACCCACAAGGACACCTTTTGCACCCTGTGTTTTGTGCTGTTTGGTCTTGCTTTTTCCTTTGCTATCAAATTTAGGCGGTCCCCCAAGGAGCACAGAAGTGCCAGATCTGCCTTGTGTCTCAGCAGAGAGACTGGCAGCACTTCACACTTTCCCACTACATGGCTTCTCATCAAGGCGATAGCTTGGGCACCGCACAGCGGGATGCAATCCTCAGCAGGTTCAGTCTGTTAAACAGCTCTGCTTTCCCAGGAGTCCCAGGACTAATACATTCAAGGCAAGGGGAAGTCTCCAGAGAGTCTGTGTCCCTACGTTTTCCATGAAAGATAAAAGAAAGTAAAGTTTACTTCACCCCCAAAGTCACTAACTGTAAGATAGGTCTAGCAGTCACTTACTCCTCTTGATGGGGTATTCTTAGCAGGGCAAAAGGGGCCTCATTCCCATAACAAACAGTATGCATTTACCAGCTGCAGGACTGAATCAGAGTCTAAGCATTCACTCAAGTATCCATTATGCTGATTTCCAATGCCATACATTAAGAATTCCTCCTCGCCTGCACTCATTTAGCTTTCAGCGGTTCAGCGGTGATCTTCATCAGATTGGCCTAAGAATTTTCCCCATCGTATGCACTTTAAATAATTGTTGATAAATTACTATACTGGGAGTAACAGTGTGATCTACTGAGAAATATTAGACTAGAATGAGCGAGAACTGTTTTCTGCTCTGCAGCTTGCCACTGGCCAACTTCAGACGAGTAACTGCACTTTGTACACCTTTTCTGCCCTCTGTAAAACACAATGAAACTTACTTCTGCAAAGCACTTGAAGATCTATGAATAGAAAGTGCTACATGACAATCTGGGGTTATTATGCAGAGCAAGACCCACACTGGTCTACATAACTGGCCATTCACCAGCTGTATCAGAGAAGCCAGTGGTGTTATATTGGCCAACAAGGAATTATCTCCAGCTGGCAGGCAGAACACATTTACACTGACTATGCTTCTGGACTTTGAGATTTTTTTTCAATAGGCAAGTTAACTGACCTTTTGCAGAAGTATGAATCCTATCTGTAAGGATTATGGACCTTTTCTTTCAATCCAGAGCTTGATCTTCAGCCTTCTGAAGCTAACACAACTGTTTGCATCAACATCAATAAACTATCCAGCAAGAATTTACTCACCCAGGCAGCCCCACTGGCACAATAAAGAAGATGGTCTGCCTTTATAGGACTGGGGCCTATAGGAGGACTGCAATTTTATTTCCCATTCCTTCCAAAAAAACCCAATACCTTTATCAGCATCCATATTTGAGCCAAGACACTGGGCTAAAGCAGTCACTTCAATTTACATACTGCAAAGCTTTACTAGCAGAGGCGATAGCATAGAAATCCTCATGGTGCAAAACCTACTCAAATGTCCCTATTTTTCTCATTCACCCTTTTGCAAAATGCCTTCAAATAACTACATGTAACAGGCTGTGAACAAGGAGCTATTTCTTCAGTGAAGATAAGAGGAAGGCTGCCAGCACCTTGGGTTTTTTTGCAGCCACCCATTCAGCACCAGTATCTCGATACACTCCAAAGTGGTATTACTACAGACAGACTTGGTTGGGTTTGATTTTTTTTGTTTGTTTTGGTTTGGGGATTTTGTTTGGGTTTTTTTGTTGTTGTTGTTTGGGGGTTTTTTTGAGACTTAATCAGCATCTTAAAGTATAGCTAACCTGCCTTCTTTCCTTTTCCTTATACCTGAAAAGTCTCTGACCTACGAGCTTGCCTTATTCAACTTTCAAATCTTATCACTTACCACCTTTGACTACAGAAAAAGTAACCCTATCTGAAGACACAGTCATTTTTCCAGCCTCAGGACCAGAGTTGGTTTAAACTGACTGATTTCCACTGGAATTTAGGAAGCTATTTTTTATTTTTTTTTTTTTACCCAAAAGATCTGTTCTTCTAGGTAGTATAAAATAATACCTGACAGACACAAGAAAAACCTTTTCACATGTGGTATTTAACTGAGTGAGCAAAGGAGCAGCCCGGGCATTCTTCCGAGAGATTAAATAACGAGTGTTCTTCTGCTGATAATAAAGGCTAACTTAAGCCACCGCAACTAATTCATAGTGCAGGCTTGACACTTGTTTATCTGGACAAACAATTATGAAATGTTCTTTTGTCCCTATGAGTACTGCGTAGGCAAGAGTCATGACTTTCTGGGTTACTTTAAAGGGCCACTGTATAGGTATCCACTCATTGCTCAGGAAACAAGAGATGCCGCAGGCAGACTCTGACCAAGCTTGAGGACCCCAGTTTCCTTCTGGCTCCCTTCACAGGACAGACACCAACCTGCCCCAGGTGGAGACCTGGGGGGAGATTTCCCAGAAATGGCAAGGTAAAGCAAGCAAATTATGTTTTCCTGAGGCATTTAGTTCCCTAATGGCAAACTAATCAAGGATACAGGAGCCCTAAGCAGTTTTTGAAAACAGAACTTGGGAATCTAAACAATTTAAACACTTCTGTAATTTTTTATGCATATTTCTGAACTGGGGCTTTTTAAAAATCTGCCATTTCTCACTTAGAAGTTATTAATAACAATAGTAAACCAGGTTACCTTCTAGACCAGCTGCATACAGGTGCAATGGTCACCTCTCAGCATCTTGCCTGGTAAAGATGATTGCATCCCCCTTTCTTGAACAGAGAAACAACCTGCTTGCAGACTCCCGCCCCAGGCATCAAGCTGAACTGTGTAACCCCAGTCATGGAGCCAAGGGCAAAGGCCCCCCAGGCAGCTAAAAAATCAGCACTTTTTCCTGCCGTTTCAGGTTGAAGGTGCCCTATTGTCTGATTGCATGGCCCAGAGTGGCTCAGTTCTGGTCACAATCGCTGCTGAGCTTCTGAGAAGGACCAAGTTGCCAGGGTAAAAGCCTTAACTGGGAGAAGGCAAGAAAAATCCAAAGCTAGCACAAAATGGCATCTTAACAGTTTTTTGGGGAAGCCAGGGCAGAGCAGGGACAGCCACATTGTTACATGCTTCATGATGTGGCCATGGCAATGCCATTACTTACACCCCACATCTGTTTCAGTGCAAAAGCCCTCCCAGAGACCTCTCTTTCAGTCACTGGGATAAGGAGGCCTTTGAAATTTCTTTTGCATATGAGAAACTGTATATTTAAGTAAACAGAGCTGGTCAAATACAACAGTGACTTACAGAACCCCTGCAATATACTTGCACATGGAAAAACCTTATCTGAATGTTCCTGTGCTGCTAACTCATACCCCTGCTTTCAAACAAAACACTCTCTCAGCTGACATTGTGGACTTCACCTTTTTCTAACACAAAAGGAGAAAGACAGAGAGTTGCCTACGAGGAGATTCAAGAGCACAGGCTTTGCCAGAAAACAAGGCTGATTAAAGCTTTCATATAGGACCCAGCACTAGGGTATCACAGATGGCTTTAACCACAACCTATAAAACCACTAATTGCCAGCAGATGCCAAGGATATCAAGAGCTTACCAAGGGTTCAGAAAACAACTTGATAAATTCACAGAAAAGCCCATCAGAAGCTATTAAACACAGGATACACCTCCACCACAGAGCAGGAGAGCACATCCCAGAAGGGTCACCGCACACTTGGTTTATGCACTGTAGCCACTGTCAAGAGCCAATACAGGACAGACGAGTGTCCCACCTGGCTCAGTATAGCCATGGTTCCCTTTTTAAGAAGGGAACAAGAGGCAACAAAACCCAGAGTACAGTCTGCAAGAGTACAGTGCATTGCTCACACCATTCAACAGCAGGAAGAAAGCTCCTTCAGAAACCTCCCACATGGGTGGAGGGGTAAGGAGAAGCAAACTCCACAACGTGCCATCACCGATGCAGTCAGCCTGTCAACATTCCCATCTTCTTCCAGCATCCCCACATATATAACCAAATGACGGTACATTCCAAATAATCATGTCACTGTTTGCCCTTCCATGACCTGGTCGACAGCACATGGCGAGCCAGGTTGCTGGAACAAGAGCACAGGAATGGCTCTCGAACTCAGTCTCATCCAATTCCTTGCTCCAGGCTAGGTCAGTTACAGCTGCATCTTTCCAGACAGATGACCACCTAATCCATTCCTTGAGAAACTCCAGTGACTACCCCTTGCCAGGTCATCTGCTCCCCTGCTGAAAATCCAAAATCCACAGCAAAGAGTACAGCAGCTGACAAAAGTGTCTGTGCCAGGTTAATATGCCCCCCAAACAAATTGCTTGCTACTATGAACCAAAGAGACATTAAATGTATTGTCTTTTTAATGATTATGTCAGCGCACAGCAACTGAGAAATTAAGTTTATACCTTCCCCCGGCCTTTTGTTTGTCTCAGCCTTATCCAAGACATTTTGCAGGTGGGAAAAATTAACAACACAAGGTCAAGTTAAGTCAGGTTTAAGGTCATTCTCCATATCAAACAAAAAAATCTATGGAGATACAACATTTCTCCCAAGGCAGGCAATTTATTGTAGCTGTGCTTTTCATTAGGAAAGTGGAAGATGATGAAGAAATGCCCTTCACTTTAGATACACATCTCGCCATAAATAGACTGCCTAATTAAACCACTTGTTTTTAAATGGGAACTAGAGAGATTTGGCTTGTTCATAAAAATAAACCAGCTACGATTAAGTTCTGAGACTCACTATTGCGAGGACAACCTGCCAGCTTTTCCCATCGAGCTCAGCCCCTTATATAGTAGATAGCAACAGCAGGACTGCTTTAGCAGCTTGGCTTCAACCACCACTGAGACTTCACCCAGGGCTGATGGACTTAGCCAGGCAACGTCCGTCTCTTTATTGCTAAACGGTGCAGCTGCATAATCATGGTGATTCATTAAAATAATAAACTCCACATAATAAAAATGTTAAATACTCAGTATATACTGGTAGATCCTGATAAAGATTTGTCACGTACACCATTTTCAGGAATACCGCACTAAGGTGACTGTCCTGCAGGTTTTTGATCACTCTAATCTTATTTTTGAGCAAGAAATGCTGGTACAGATAGAGAAATAAGCAGTAAGTCCTTATCACATAAATTAGCTCTCTTCAAGGCAGTGCTAATGTTGATTAGGTGTCTAGTGATAGTATGTCATGCAGAGGGATGAGAAAAGCAAGTGACTACGTGGAACCCTGAGTGTAAAAGGGAACAGGACCCAGCTCCAGGAGCTGCCCTGGACTTCTGAACTGCTGGCAAAGGCTTTACCTGGGGAAACTGGCTCACGTGAGCCACTCAGAGGTAAAGGCACCATCCAGGCGGGCCATTTCATCTTTTCAGCTGATGACACCTTCCAGCAGGGAGATGAAACAGGCACCATAAAGAAGCGCAGAGGGCAAGAAACCCCAATTGGAGACAGAGCCTCTAACCACAACATAAACAGCCACCCAACAGCCTAAATCCAGGCAGCTATACTGCTTTACCAAGCTTGTTTTGCTGCTCTTTCACATCTACAGCTCAGCCTTATTCTGCTGAACCCATGAAGTCAAAGTTCAGTTTCACATTTACTTTCGCTGGCTGCTTTCTGAAGGCTTAGGCTCATCAAGCAAATGAGCATGTGACAGCTGCACTGCTGCTGCACAGCTACCTTGGCCCAAAAGTTGCAAGGTAGAGGCACTGAGAAACTGGCAGGCACCTCACAGGCTACAATCCAAAATATCTTGTACTTGAGTAGGGACCAAAGTCTTCTCTCCTAAGGGAGGGCTGAAGATGCACAGAAATAGCCCTGTCATCACACCCAGCCTCAGTGCTAATCTACTGCCCTTTCTTATCAGGAAGTCAGTGGATGTGTTCGGTAGCCCAGGCCACTGGTGAAAACCAAAGTGCCCAGGCTAAAGCCATGGCTGTGGCAGGCACGCACGCTCAGATCCGCTGCCCACACGTACTGGGTTGGGTGTGTGACACGTCCATCCTCCTGCTTTCAGACGTGCCTTTGTCAGGTGGCCTGTGGCATGGTAGTGGCAGGGAGTGGTACACATGCTTGCCTGAATCAGGGCCTACGGTTACTCATCCTTTTATCTTCTTTCTACGCTTTCTCTCATCTCACCCCAAGTTCCTGGCGGTGTGATGCTACGTAACAGGATGAGCCATCTCTTTTGCAATAGGATTGGCTCAGCCTCCTCTCCGCTGAGGGTCATTGCTCCCTTCACTTATCGTATTATCAACATGACACTTTTTTTTTTTCTTCCTTCCTGCTGTTTATTGCTGGAAATTGGTTTGATCAGAACCAGTAAATCATGAAGCCAGCAATAAAAAAGTCGTGAAGCCAAGAGGCTCAAATCTCACAGCACTTGTAGCTTTCCTGCATGAGGGGAGATGCAGGTCTCTCCCTTCCCTTGAAATGAAACTGCTTCCAACAGCCGGTGCTGGAGGGGAGTGGGATCTGCATATTCAAATTAACAAGTAAAATACAGCTGGAAGGCCAAGGTGCAGAGGCCTACAGCACTGCAATGTATTCTAGCTAACTATGTTGTAAGCAAGCTGTTAGAGATCGAAAAGGGAGGAATGGCTGATTTTTATCTACATTCTGAAACTGAAGCTGTATCAATCCTTTACCTCTATTCAAAAACCTAAGCACAATATTCAGAAAGCACGCACACTACACAACACATCTGGGGGGGAAAGGGGACCAAACCAGCAACAGATCTAGTAACAAACCCATCTCCCTCCTGCATCTCAGCCCAATAAAATATTTTGTTACTACTTGCCCCCACCAAATTCTTTTTAATTTCCAAGTGTTTCTACAGTTCCTAATGTTTGCCTGGGATCAGAGAAAGATTCCCTACCACGTTGAAAGCCAACCTTGCAACACTCTTCCTCTTCCCATGGGAGAGGGCTCTAGAGGGTAAGGGGGCTCAAGA
>VZSZ01013139.1:0-32644 GCA_013398815.1 Ibidorhyncha struthersii
GGGGGGGCGCTCATCTGGCCCGTCCCCTCCGCCACGGCGAGCGGGCGGTGGCGGCGGCGGGCGGCCCCGCTGCAGCCCGCCCGGGAAGGGCTCCGCTGGCGGCCGCGGCCCGGCTCCAGCAGCGGGCGGGGAGCGGAGCGGAGGAGGGGCCGGGGGGGACAGGCTGCATCGCGCGTGGAAGAAAATCTGCTTCCAGGTGGCTGCACCGCTGCGCCCAGGGCGACTAGCCGGCTCCTGGGGTTAGCGCGTTGTGGACCGCTGCTTCCATCCAGGGGCCTCGCGTGGAGCTTGTATCCAAAGGATGTGGCTGCTAGAGTAGCTGCTGTGAATACGTTGATTTCCAAGTACCCTGATTTGTTGTCCTAACTGGCTAACCAGCCCCTGGAAAGGATATTCTTGGGATGAAAAAGGGGAGGAAACAAAAACAAAGCGAGAAGATTTTCAGTTAATATTGAAAATCACAACAATGTTGAGAAATTCTGATGCCTCGAAAATGTGTGAGCATTTGTATTTTTCTTTTCCTTCTCTGTTTTAGTGGCTGGAGCAGAACTGTCTCTAGATTGACTCCCTCAGCTGTAGTAGTTGTTTGGGACCATGGCGGCGGGAGTAGCAGCTTGGTTACCCTTTGCCAGGGCAGCAGCCATAGGATGGATGCCAGTGGCCACAGGTCCCATGCCAGCTGCTCCGCGGCAGGAGAGGAAGCGAAGCCAGGACTCTCTGATTGTGCTGAATGTGAGTGGCATCCAGTTCCAGACGTGGCTGGACACCTTAGAGCGCTACCCTGACACTCTGTTGGGCAGTTCGGAGAGGGACTTCTTCTACCACCCTGAGACACAGCAGTACTTTTTTGATCGGGACCCTGACATTTTCCGCCACATTCTCAACTTCTACCGTACCGGGAAGCTTCATTATCCCCGCCAGGAGTGCATCTCAGCTTACGATGAGGAGCTGGCCTTCTTTGGCATCATCCCTGAGATCATTGGCGACTGCTGTTATGAGGAGTACAAGGATCGCCGGCGTGAGAATGCCGAGCGCCTGCAGGATGATGCCGATCAGGATCATGCAGCTGAGAGCTCCCTGCCCTCAATGACAGCTCGGCAGAGGATGTGGCGGGCCTTTGAAAACCCACACACCAGTACACTGGCTCTGGTCTTCTACTATGTCACTGGTTTCTTCATTGCCGTCTCTGTTATTGCCAATGTGGTGGAGACAGTGCCCTGTGGGGTAAGCCCGGGTCGCATCAAGGAGCTGCCCTGTGGAGAGCGCTATGCTGTGGCTTTCTTCTGCCTGGATACTGCCTGTGTCATGATCTTCACAGTTGAGTATCTCCTACGTCTGCTGGCGGCCCCTAGTCGCTACAAATTCGTGCGCAGTGTCATGAGTATCATTGATGTGGTCGCCATCATGCCGTATTACATTGGTCTGGTGATGACAGATAACGAGGATGTCAGTGGGGCTTTTGTGACACTACGAGTCTTTCGTGTCTTCAGGATCTTTAAGTTTTCCCGCCACTCACAGGGTCTGCGCATCCTGGGCTATACCCTGAAAAGTTGTGCCTCGGAGTTAGGCTTCCTCCTCTTCTCACTCACTATGGCCATCATCATCTTTGCCACAGTCATGTACTATGCAGAGAAAGGTTCATCAGCCAGCAAGTTCACCAGCATCCCTGCAGCCTTCTGGTACACCATTGTCACCATGACAACACTGGGGTAAGTGCAGCTGGTGTTTGGTTACAGCCAACATTTCAACAAGTGTGTTGGCATGAATGGAAAACGCTCAATTAAAAAAAAAGCGTTGATAGAAAAATGCAAGGGTAAGTTTTTGTTACAGAACTTTATGAAAATGACTCATCACTTCTTTCTAAATGTTTTACACCTGCAAGTGAGTTAGAAGTGTTGCTGAAGCTAGAATAACCCAAACCCCAAAACTGCCGATAAACTGAACAAGCAAACAACAAAACAAAACAAAAATCTTGAAACTGTTTGGGTTCTTTGCAATTTTCTCTAACATTTTATTTGGTTTTGGATAGTGAAATTGGAATGTTTTATGAATATTTGAGTTATCAGTGGATTTTTAATAGAGCAATGTGTTTGCTGACAGGACTTGTTACAGTGTTGCTAAAGTAGTGATAATTACAAGGAGAACCCGAGTGTGATCCTTTAATTTGATCATGAGTAAAAGTCTGTGGATCTGCCATTTTGTTTGACGTGATGTATTGATCTAGACTTGGATATCGAGTTTGGTATTACAAAGTGATTTGTTTTCGTGAAAATAAAACAGGTATAGATACCTTAATCTTCACCCAAAAAAATATTTCTGATGTTGTTTAAGACACTGTATAAATTTCCTTTGATTTTCATAGAACCGTAACTTGTAAATGACAAGTGTCAAGCTGCACTGACCAGTGACAGACTCTGGAAAATGATCTGAGGAAGTGAGAGACATACGACAGATCAAGCGTATGTCTTAAAACATAATTCTAATGGCAATATAAATTCTTCCAGAGAATTAGGGGTTAAAAAATGCTACTGTTGACATTAGATCCCAGTGCAGTTTAGTGGAAAGATGGGAAATAGCATTATTTTATAAAGTCTCTGATACCAGAGTCATATTGTACCAGCTGATTCTGCGCACCAAGTTGTAAAATGTGTTCGTCTGTAATTGTTACAGAGATTTAGAAGGTGACTAATTTGAGAAGACTTTTTTTCCCATTCTTAATTTTTAGCTGTACAGTATCATCTATGAAGCTGAAAATTTGTTGATTCCTTAGAAATTGTCTAGTTGTTTAATAATTACAGATATTAAAAGACAAACTTTTCACTTTCATGAAGACAAAGCCCATCATTTTATTAGTCAAACATTTTGCCACATCTTCTTGGGACTGTTGAGGTTTATGAAATATGTATAACTTTTAAATTTAACAAAATGAAAGTGCATTATTAAACTATTTTGAAAAAGACAATTTATTATGTTCACTTGTAATTTAGCTGGGAAACATGCACACAAAACATTGAAAAAGATAAAGAGACTGTCTTATACTACCATTTTTTATACAGGGCTTTTATCTTCAGCATCATATAACAAACGAAGATAAATATAGTGCATTGTAAATATTTCATACTACTTGTAAGGGCAAGTTATGCTAAAAAGGAGTGACAAGAGCTTTGGGGATTTTAATTTGCTTCTTAGGTTCCTGGATTTTCTTGGTGTCCGTTTTCTTCTGGTAGTGACAAACTGAAGGGACAAGTTAGCAGAAGGAACAACTTAGGCATGCCAACTAGTTCCACAGTCCTGTATTTTCTGATGCTGATACTTTTTTGCCACATATTTTTAATTAGAACTGTAATGATTCCAACAAATTAGGTCTTAAGAATTTAGCAAAATTTAGAATGTATGTTCTTATTATAAAAGAGCAGAGCTGGTCTTTGGGTTTCTTTGTAACAAAAGGTGTTTTTTGAGTAAGTTGTTTTTTGCGGTGGTGGACTGTTTGGGCGGTACTTGTCCATGGTACTGAAAATAGTTTCCTATTCGGTGTTATGGCCGGTTTGCAATTGATTATGACACAGGTGTGGTATCTCTTTAGCATTGATATGGTTTGCTTGTTTCTTTCACACACACACACACACACAAGAGTTTTATTCTATAGTTCCAGGTTTTGAGGTGTTATTCTGAGTAAAATCTTCAAAAATACTGATGAGATTTGAACATCATTAAAAATCTCTTGAATAGAACCTAAGAACCTATTTTTAAATACACAGCCATACAATATTTAAGTCCTGAGGGGAAAGAAAAAAAAAAGGTTAAAAAGAATACACTCATGCTTGACTCCTTTTTTGAGGTAGTTAGCACAGAGGAAGTTTTGAGCAGGTTGCACAGAGATCCAAAGTTTCACCCTCAGAAGTTCCGATACGATTATAAGTAAAGATATGACAGACATCACAAATTTCCGGGAAATCTTTAATCAATGCATTAGCTAGATTATGTCCTTTTAATAACATCATGATACCCATATAAAGATTATGTTTAAATGTTAAATACATTTGAATAATTTAAATAGAATTAACATAATAAAAGCTTTGAACTCTTTTTAGTTGATGGAATAATTGCACAAAAAGAGAGGGAAATTAGAAGGAAAAGCAGCAAGGGTCAGTGAAAGCTGATTGTAATTAGTACTGCTACCTTTCCTCTGTGCTGAAGCTTCTTGTTCATTTACTGATACAGAACTCCCATTCATTTTTATCTTTAGTTTTAGCTGAATTAGGGCTATATAAATGGACTGCATACAAACAACTTTTAGCAACAAAGCTAGATGAAGTCTTTATGTTTTAAATGACACTAAGACACAGCAGGTTTTGTGAAACCTTACAAAAATACATGAAAGCTAATACCGAATAATAGATTAACATAAAGTTGAGGTTTTGAGTTTTGGTGTCATTCTTATATTCTGCTAGATAGCAAGGGTATTGAGTAAGCGACCTTTGCAATTTGGGGAGTTATTATCTTGGAAGCAGAGCTATATTTCTCAGTTCTGCACGATTGCTGAGCAATTAAAGTGTCTTTAAAAAACATAGATTACATTTTCCTCTGCAGAGTGCCAGTGACTTCAAATATTACTACATTTCAGCCTCCAAGGATATCCTAGCTATTAACTTCTTGACTGCTCAACTCAAGTAGTACATAGTTGTACATAGAGATGTTATATGAAAGAAATGAAAGAAAGGGAAGAAAGAGAGAGTGAGAAAGAGATAAAGCCTGAAAGAGAGAGAGAGAGGAGAGAAAAAGGTGACGCTAGAATAACAGCATGCACTCTGCCACAAACTGAGCGATCTGATTTCAAATTTCACACTAGTGTTTTATCAGTATTAATTGTGGCAAAAGCAAAAGTAAAGTAGGGCCAAGATGGGGCAAGACGATAAATTTGAAAGAGGTCACAAAGCAGTTTGTGGAGATTCAAGATAACAATGAAAAGCATAGTAGTTAGGGGCATAAAGGTCAAGAAACAGGGTAGTGTAAAACCTGGCAGAGAAAAAAGCTCAAGTCTTAAATTGGGACTGGCAGACTTACATGGGGGTTTGTGGACGTCTACACCCATAATGGCACAGTTATGTCACTTTCTGCTGTCACCTCATAACACGATAATCTAATAACTTTCCTTCTGCTCTGTCAGTAGCCAGCAAATGAGCTGGAGTAGCTGGTAAGGTTTTGATGGTGTAAGCGTAATGTTTGTTCCCAAATCAGGCAGAGCCGTAGTGTAGTTTATGTTTTATAAAGAAATTTAATTTAAATAAGGTGATCTTCCGTGATTAGTTCTAGAACCTCACTGCTATATTAAACTTCTATATTTATAGGCTTTACATTAAATAGCTTTGTCAAGTCATACTTTTGTAGTTGAGCACAATACTTTATGAAGATCAGCATAAAAACAAGACTACTCATTTATTTGTTTTGTTTGTATAAACTGGCAGTGTGTCTTCCAGAAAAGATAAACCAACCATTCTTTTTCATCATTTGTTAATATAGACCATAATGTATGGAGGAAGCCCATCTAAGATATATCAAATTTCCTGAAGACGATTATCAAACAGGTGACTGGATGTGACAACAGCCTGAAATGGTGAGGGAAATAGGGTGATAGGTTTTATTTTCCTGTACATTCCATTGTTTCCTGTCTTCACTCCTTTTCCATTCTTATTGGATCCCCATGGGTATATTCCACCTATTTGTTTTCCTCACTTTTCTTTGAAACTACCATTTTCCATAGTCTTCCTGTTTGGGGATTTGTCTGCTGGCTTAGCACCTTTCCTCTCTTGTTCAAGACAAGTTTAACATTCTTATGAAGACTATTCTGGCTTTATTTTTTCTGCTCCTTTGTTCCATATTCCTCATTCATCCTTCACCACTAGATCAAATCTTTCATTCATCATTATTGTCATTCATTTGACCTGAACTTTCCTCATAACAGGTTTTTTCCCTGACCTTTGTTTGATAGATTTTTTTCCTTATGAGCATCATAAAATTTCCACAACATCACTTTTTTCCCAAATGCCGCACAGATTATCTTGTTTTCCTTTTCTGCCCATTGTGAATGCCTTTAGTGTCTTACGGTCTCTGCGTGCTAGTTTGAAAACATCCATCTCTTCAGAACTCGTATTAAAAAATTGAGTTCAATAAAATCTAACAAGAGATCACAAAATTAGAAATCTTTGTTTTGTGAACAATTTCTTTAGAAGTTTAGAAATACTGTTAAGATGAATATTACATAGGTAAAGAGTAGCAAAGTTGGAATAGTATTTCTGTATTTCATATTTACACCTTGGCTCATTCATTCATTTTGTATTTGATATTTTCAACCCTGTTTCAAATAGCCTTTTTCTATTTTTGCATTCTTGTATATGACCTAGTGAATTTTGTATTTTGCAAATATGTTTGATGTCTCAATCTATTTTCTCTTCACAGCAGAGACGCTTAGCCTGAGTAGCTAGAATACTGTATAACAGAGGAGGGACAAAATGCAGTGTAATCACCTTCAAAGCACATTACTAGATATTCATAAAGAGCTCCAGGGAGAATTTGAAATACTGAAAAGTAAGGGTCATTTTGATGGCAGTGAAAAAAAATTATTTGTTCACTAATAAAAAGATTACTCAAACTGTATTGGGCTGTTGCTGGCTTGACAGAGAACAGAAGTCATTATATTCTTATTTAGTTGCACTGGGGACCAGCTTTCCTGTTAAAAAAAATACTGAAGATCTCTTAGAGGAACAGGAGTTAGTTTGTGTCACTCATTTTACTCGATCATGAATTTCTTTACTTCAGTTATGAAGAGCATGAAGGTGATGCTTAACAAATAGATCTTTCTGCTCAGAATCTAATTTATTTGCTGCTTTGGTGGAAACAGATGGAATTTTGTTTCCTTGCTGCTATTGTGAGTCAAGAATAAGAACAATGAGATTGGTGTGGACCAGGATGTAGCAAAGAAATGTGCTGACTTAGTACAGCAGAACAAATCAACTCAGAGTAATTATGACTGGTGCCTGATCTATTAATCATGGCCTATCATTCAACTAATCCTCAGTGAATATTGTGATTTTAGTAAAAGCTTTAAGTGATCGAAACCAAGAAGTTCAAACTGAGTGATGACAATCTGTACTTGACTCACATCATTGTGCCTCTGTCTAAGAAGAAAAATTTGCAATATAAAAGCCATATAAGTCTATGAATACAGTATTAGAAATAGTGCTACTCTGAAAAAAAAATCTGGAAATGGAAAACGTATTTCTGAACATGGGAACTTGTAAATACTGCAGAAATAAAATTATTAACCAAAATAAGTTGACAACATCTTACAACTTCAGGGTGTCAATTAACTACTCACATTTGAAATACTCCTATTACTCGATTTTTATGCCACTATAGTCCACTGGCAGCAGTTCATAATTTGCATCATGGTAAGCTGATGAGAGAAGAATCTGGTTCAGTAGGAGTTAAGTGGATAGATTGTTCAAAAGAGGGACTATAAATTAGAAACACAGAAACAAAGTTTAGATTCAGCTTTATCAGGTTTCATCAGCTACCTGACAACAGAGCTGACAGAGTGATGGAAAAGATTCTGTATATTTCTGTACCTATCATTTATTGGGCAATAGATGGGAGCACAGATTTTTGTAGAAGACAGTCTTTAAAACGTCTTTTTTCTGCATTGCTCATGCAGTGGAGGAAAGGTTTATAAATTCATAGAGAACGCTTTGAAATGATAGCTCTATGCTACACTTCCCAGAACAATAATAGTTACAATGCTTGGACTTCGACCCCTATCACAATTAGTAGCCTAAATTCTACCATTATTTCTTAAGTATTTTTTGCTGAAGCATATGATTTTGATCTTCCTGTGCCTCTGGTAATATTTCATAATCCCCCTGTTAAGTAAAAATGTTATGGGTTTTGTTTTGACAAAAAAAAAAATCAATTTTCACCAAAGTACGCAAAGAAATTTGCATGTTTTCCAAAGCATAGACTTAAATAGATGTGAATTGAGATGAAATACAAAATGCTGCTTTCGACTAGAGCACCTGATGTACAACAGGTGTAAGTGTTCTGTAGAAAAATACTGGATACAAATATTTGCTCAGGTATCTGGTGTATGAAGGCTCAGATTTAAACATGAGCACATATGAAGATCGTGTGACCACTACATCAGTGCTAGAATATTTTAGCTTCATTAAAAAAAAATCCAACAAGATTCAGCTGTATTATAATGCAATGAAACTGCACTTTTTTTTCTCACACCAGCATAGACACACTTTGTGCATTATTAGAAGGCATATCTTAATGTTCTGTCATCAGTACAGAGTTCCTGCTACCATCGGTTCAGATTCTAGTGCATTTAAGTGCATTTAAAAGAGCTAACAAAACGTTAAAAGTCTGCTGTGTAAATATTAAAGATAAAAAGATATTATTCATATAAACATTTGTGTTCTTTGTGTACGTAGAAAACCAGTTTCCTTTCTTATATTCCACTGCACAGCATTGTTCCCTACTTGTCTGCAGGTCCCCATCCTGAAGGTGAAAGCCTTTGGAGCTGCAGTGTAAATGTACTTAATTAGACGTTGATCCTACACTGTTATAGAAAATGGGAGGTTGCCTAAAAACCTACAAAAATGTTGTTAATATGAACAAAGTCAAATTTTGCATATTTAAAGTATTAAGGAGCAGTATTTTGCATTTCATCCATGATTTTCCAGTTTCATCCATTTTACTGGTTCCTTGATCTGGTTGGCTTAACAGTGAAGTCAAGTCTTACAGACACAGAGATCTCCTGGGTTTATTAGTTTATAGGAGCCAAACACTGCGAGGAAGATTTTTAAAGGCATTTAGGTATCTGGAGATGCAGATAGGCACCCAGCTTGAATTCTCAAAAGAGGCTTAGGTGCTTAGAAACTCAAAGAAGAACAGTTGAAAGCAAGGAAGCTGGGAAACAAGGTACCTAGCCACCACAGAAACATGGTCCTGTGTACGCAAGAATAACTGCTAGTGTAAACGGAGTACTGTACTGAGACTCTGGGTATGTCCTACCCCTATCAGAATCAAATGGATCTTACAAGGGTTCAGGTCTTGTTAAAATGATATGCCCTATATTCATATAACACTGTAGCAGGAGATAGAGTGCTGTGTGTATGGTCTTCTTAGGAAAGACGAATAAGTAATTCAGGAAAAAAAAAGGTAATATGACTGAAAGAGTAATGTAAAGCATCCATGGGAAACAAGATTTTTGATCCTAGTTTTCTGTCTCTGTGTATGTTCAGCATGAAAAGATATGCAGGAAATGTGAATTATGACATGCAGATATTGATAAATTAATGAAAATGTTTTTAGAAACCAGGTGCAAAATTATAAAATGGTGTCAGGTAGGAGATTCAATTTTGTCAAAGAAACCTCCAACCTGAGGATTTATTAGTTTCAATAGGTCTCATATTTATCTTATATACAGTAAATTTGTTAAGATGCTGATGTGTGGTAAGAAAAGGTAAACCGTAAGGCTCAATTTTGGCCACTGCAAATTCATCCCCTTCTCTGGAGTGCTGGCAAATACTATTATTTTGTCTCTATTTCATTTTTTATGTATATTTTTTGCTTAAGTGGGAGGTTTGGGAAGTACGTTGCCTGTGTTTGCTTTTTCTTTTTTTTGCAGTAATATGAGCTTTGTAAGTATGGTCTATAGATATGCTAGTTGATTTTTACCTTAATTTGTGTTCTCAAAAACAGTTTCCCTGATTTTTCCTGATTCTTTGTATAAAAGGTTATTTTCTTGAGGTAAGCATCTTGTGTTACAGTTCTTTGTCTTGGAGGAGACATTGTGATTTGTGAGTTGACTCTTAACCAGATGGTGTCTAGCTCAGCTTTGTACTAACTACCACTTGGACTAAAGCTTCGTATCAAAAATTAACATATGAAGCAGAACTCCCAATATTAAGAACACTTGTATAATTCTTTTCTAAATATGATCTAATATAACATAATATGAACATGCAAACAAAGATCTTGTAAAATCTATATCTGCAAAAGCTGTTTGATTATGGAAGACTCAGTTTCCTTAGATAGATAAAACCTCTTCTGTTATAACAGACAATATAAACTTCTAGGAATTTATTTAATTAGTCTGAGTACTTTGGTAAATTAAAATAAAGTAAGTATATTCCACTACAGTTTTAAATCACCTTGGATAAAAAAATAACTGTGAAACTTCATAAAGGTACTTATAACGATCTAATTTTCTGATAATAAATGACCATGCTTTTATTAATTATTATTTTGGAAAAAATATTTTGAGGCCAACCTCAACTTTCTTCAAATGTGTATCTAGAGACATTGTTTTTTTTGCATTGTACTGGCAGATTCTCAAAATATTTTGGATGATACACGAGGAACAGTCTTTCAACTTATCACTTGCAAACTTGGCCATCCAGGCATTCCTTGTAAATGGCTGAGAGTCAGACTGTGAGGTTGCAAAGGACGTCATGTAACATTGTGCAATAGCTCACAGTCTGAAAGTGTCTGCTGCATCCTAACTCATCACCTCTTTCAGTAAATCAATCAAGAGAGTTTTCTGTATGAGAGCATCTGTAATGCGAGTTGGATCCTTAACTTTTCACTGTTGTTGGTGTTCATCTCCCCTTTTCTCTATAACCCAAAAGAGGAAATTTATTACTGTGTTAGCGGCCTTATGTTCAGTTTCTGCAACTTTCATCTCTCCCGCTTGCAGCCAGTTAACAATTCCCTGAGCATCCTTATCAGCTACGGACAGCAACTGCTGCACTGTGCAGGGTTGCTTAGGAACAAAATTGATGCTCTTTGACATGGTGGATTACAGCTGCAACATGCTGGTCCCCATACTCTCCTGCTTCGCACAGAGGAATGAAAAGCAGAGAGGTTGAAGATGCTTTCCAAATCTGACTGTGAAGAGGGTATATACTTTTTTGGGTTTAGGATATCTAATCACTTCATTGTTGGTAAATAGCAAGTTAAGAATTGTGGCCTTTCCATTCAAAGCACAGCAGTACCAAGAAATATTTAGCAACAACTCTTTTTAACAGCAACTTTGTAATTTAAATACCACAGTATCTTGTATCAGTTATAGAATTGAGAATTTTTAGCTTTTCTAAGCTTTTTTGGTTGGATTTGGTTATTGATGCCTTTGTTTACATCAGCTGATCAAATCCATGTTGAGATGGATATCAAGGACTAGGGACAGGCAGAACTAGACAAACAGAGTATATATACCTATTCTCATACACATAGTAAGAGGTAGATAAGTTACAGCTGCAGCTAATTCTTGTGTGTACTTGATATGTATTTACGCAAAATGAAACTGAAAATTTGCATTGTAAACTCTACAGTGATTGAGAATTTAGTTAGTATTTACCTTTTTGGCACCTGGATGGAAAACTTCAAAGAATACAAATTGAAGCTTCCCCACAGACAGATAATTTAGAGTAAAACTGTCCACAGACTGGCTTAATGATTTGACAAGCTCAGTATTAGTTAATTTCCAAGTGAAAGGGAAGCTCAAGTTTTATCTGATTTGCTTGTGGACACAGTAATCAACCCATAGGATGTTAATCTGTGTCAAAAGGTGCTGAGTTTTAGAGGCAAATGTTAAAAAGGAAGTTTACAAGAAACCCGTGTGATATGTGATACGTACGCTATCCTTCTTGGACCACATGCTACTTCTGGCACCTCTCTCTCTTTGCCCCATGTCAGTCAGATCATTGCAGAAATGGTAGTTGCTGAAAGACTGCAGCCATTATAATTCATTTAACCTACAGTTTCTTTCCTTCCAAGCCCCAACCTTTTGAAATTTAATGCATTAAATCATTCATGGGAGAAGCAATGTTGCTAGTCATGCTGGTGAGCCCTTCAGCACGGTTCAGGCTCTTGCTGTACCGGCAGAGCTGTGACAGCCTGTCTTCTCCTCTGGGGACAGGCACAGCTGCGCACCACAGATGATGCTGACTAGTTGTGTCTGGCACACGCGACCAATGATTTTAAAATGCAGACACCTTTGTGCAGCAGCACAAGAACATAGGATAAAAACTTTGTTGTGGGAGGGGGAGATAGGAACCAGTTTTGTTTCAGGTCTCTAGGAGGAGACAGGAAAGAGTAGCTGGAGTCAACTGCACAAATCCCCTTGGATGCAACTGCCTTCTGGCCACTGCATGGCCCGAGCCTTCTTCACACCATGAGTGCAGCGTGATGTCTGTCAGGCAGTGATCCACAGAGTGGATTTGCAGTGGGTTGGGCCATGGAGTAGGAAAGAGGTTGTGGGTTTTGCAACAACTTTCCCAGAAGGTATGTGAGCTTTACCTGTTTCTCCAGGTAGCCACCACATTTAGTGTGCGCTATTTACAACATCCTTGCAAACAAATTAAATAAATACAGAGAAAAGGGCAAGATGGTGTGGAATACTGGACAGGACAATGGTTTGAACTATGGATTTGGACCCCTATAAGTGGATTTGAAAGACACTTATATCAAAAGGCTGAAAACAGGTTGGTTCATCTCTTTAGTGTCAGTGGTGTATCTTCTGCCTTAATATACTTTCTGGTGCCTATTTTCCAGCTCACTAGCTATATTAAGAAGTCCCTTTGTTTTCAAAGCAAACAAATCCAAATTCAGCAGAAAGGTTTCCTTAAATAAGCCTTTCATGTTGTCTGTATACAGTTCTTTTCCCGGTCCTTATGTTTGTGTTTAAGGATACAGCTATAGAATTTATATATTATATCTTAGGTGTGTGGGTTTTTAAAGGAGACAATCAGGGCATACAACTCTTTTAAAGGAGACAAGTAGGACATCCTTTGTTTTTTTTAAAGGAGACAATCAGGACATACTGTACAATAGAATTATTATAGAAGAATCTGGAGGTGGAATTCAAACTTATTTCTCTGCCAGTTGCTTACCATCTCTGGAAGGTATTCATAAGCCCTAACTTACTCCTCCAAAAGTTAAATCCTTCTGAACTAGTCATCCTTGTCTCACTTAGGAAGTAATGAAGAGAAGCAGGCATCTGGAGGTGCTCATTCCTCTGCACTGAGTGTAAATGAAATTTATTATGATTAGCAGAGACTTAAATATTTAAATACGAAGTGAAATGGATGAGATAAATCCCAGCCTTCATGTCTAACTAGTTTCGTCTAGTCTCCTTCTTCCCAGTTATATAACTCTAAAAGGCCCATGACATATTCCTTTCAAAGATCATAGCAGACTACGTGCTTGGGATTTGATGACAATTTCCACTTTATCAAAAAGGCAATGTGTCTGCCACACTTGAACTCAAGATATTCTTGTTTTGTGTAACCCTCAATGCTTTTGCCATTTTTTTTGCCTTCTCCAAACAACACCGAGAAAAAAATAAATTTGAAAAAAAAATAATGATTTCTAATGTTTCTGCTGGTTTAGAAAAAAACTCTAGGAAACTGAAAGAAACATTTAGGTAAGTATCCACTATAATTTTCTGCAGGAAAGAAGTCACTCTCCAGCTAGCAATGTTTTTGCATTAAGATATGGAGAGCTTGAAAACCTTAACATCAAAGGGTTATAAACTATTCCTGTTCTTCTCCCTGTTCAACTGATTCACATGTTGGTCTTGTTAATTGTTTCACCACTGCCCATTTTTGAAGTGCCTCCAGGTTAATATATTTGTTCCCCAATGGAGAGATGTCAGGCATGTTCCCCCAGGACATTATTCTAGTGTCTTCCAGGAGGTGTCAGAGCTCTAGACTGCAGTTAGGCATCGCCGATGCATAGCTCTGAAGCAGACTGAAAATCTTAGAGACATACTAAACTAAATTTCAGCAGGGACCCTCTTCTTGTTGCAGTATTCATTTTCATATCTAATTCAATTTAAAAATTACCATTTTCTTTAAAGCTGCCTCCAGACTGGGGCACTGCAGACACTTGAGGGCCATGAGAGAGGATTATGGTCAAAACTGCTTCAGAGTTTATGACTTTTTCATTTGCCTTCTGAACTTTGTTCACTTCTCTGCAAATCATGCCAATCTCTCCGTTGAGGAAATTCTGTAATTTGGTATGAAATCCTGTTATCAGCAATGATTTGGTTTAACTCATTTTAGTTAATCTTCATGTTCTGCTTTTCCAGAGCAGCAAATCTCAAATTTGCCAGCTAGTACAGTTCTATACTAGTGTGAAATAACCACATTTACTTCAGTATGTTTCCCTTTTGTGTAAGGTTTCATGAAATTATGTTCCTTTATGCATTAAATGGCATATTAAACTCTTTTTTTGTGTGTGTGGAAAGAGATGGATAAACTGCAGAAGAAATAATATTTCCTCTTTTTTTTCCTCAACTGGGAAGCTTTATCATAAACTTCCAAACAAGTTTTAAAGCAAAAGTGCTATCCTGCATCACTGCACCGCTACAGAAACTTTGCTTCTCCTTTGAGGGGCATCAGTGGTTATTTCATAATTTGGGGAAATTAATTTTGATTTAATTATATTAAAAAAATAGTTCTCCTCCCATTTGCTGTTCAGGTAAATGCTATTTACAGGCTTGAAGACTGATGATGTTGATGGGAGAAAATTTAGGTTCTTTCTTAAACTTCTTGCCTAATTCTAAGTAGTCCTTGGATCAAGTCCTTGTATGAAGTTTATTCATATACTTCTGAGACTTGAATTGATATTTTTAATATGCCAACCATTTTTCCACTGTCTTAAGTCATAGATTGACAACAGGGACTCAGGCAACTTGTCTGCAGAGAAATTATCTACCTAACTAGTTTATTGGAAATTAAGAAAAAACTGAAGACAGTGTTAGAAATTTGAATTGCCAGGCCTTCAAGAGATTAGTCTGATAGTGACTGGTGTTCTGCACCATGGTGGGATGGTGGGATGTGAGGTGAGAGACAGAGGGTGCAGGATTCTTTCTGGATCTCAAAGAGAAAGGCCTAATAACGAATGGCTTAATAAAATAGCTGTTTTAATAAGTAAAACAGTAAAAAGAGTAATATAGAGAGCT
Source organism: Ibidorhyncha struthersii (assembly GCA_013398815.1). Lineage (NCBI taxonomy): Eukaryota > Metazoa > Chordata > Aves > Charadriiformes > Charadriidae > Ibidorhyncha > Ibidorhyncha struthersii. The sequence continues at coordinate 15,029 of VZSZ01013139.1, forward strand.
AGTAAATCTTATTTCCCCTCAGATGCTGGGAATCTTGCATTCATGTAGCATTGGGTGGATTTTCCCCCAGCATGCTGCATAGACCCATGGGGAGAAGATCCTCTTTTTTGGTCCTTACATTATTATATTTTTTAAAAATTTTATTTTTATTAACAATAAACCAACTCTATTAATAAAGAACGGTCTCATGAGAAATTCTCACTGCACTTTTAGAGAAAGGCAAAGCCACACATAATTGCCATTACTGAGCTGCCTGTGGGCTTCTTTCTTTGTTACGATGATCTTTTATCCTGTGGATAAGGTATTTATGCAGCGCAGCACAGCCTGAAGGCACATATGGATGTGCAGCACAGGTCTACTATGCTAACTTAATTTCATGGGGATGTGGATCACTAACTCTTCCATGCACTGCGCTTTCCCAGTCAGGTTCACTATGACAGGTTCATGGTGCAAGGTAGAAGACCAGTATACCTGTTCACAAGTTTTTATTACTATGGTATAAGAATTGGTAACTGATTTACTGATTCTGTTTACTGAATTTGATCAGAGAATTATAAAAGGTGCCCAGAACTTTTGCAGTCAGACCAAGATAATATCAAGATAAGGTGAATATGTTCAATTAAATATCTAGAAATTTTTCCAAAAGAAACCTCATATTCCTTCTAGAAGTTTCTCAATGAAACTTCAAGACCTCTTGCCTTGTAAGGTAATAGGAAATCTATTTGGGAATCTTTGAACTTTTTTTTTTAAGTGACACTGATAAAAGCAAAGTGTAGATGGAAAATATAATCTATGAATTTCCTGTTTCAAAAAATCTATGAATGAAAGTCACTTATTCTTTATTCATTTTTGTTTAGAAATGTAGAACAAAAATTTGAAATGAAATGACACATTTGGATTGTTTGATCTGAATTGCTTTTGGGATTTCAGTTCAAAGCAATTTTTACTTTTCATCCATACATGGTACAGAGAATATTTTTAAGAAACAATGCTATGAGAGAACAATTTCATCTTATGATGAAAGGCCACATTCCAGCCATTACTGTTCCATTCTTTTTTGACAGAAAACAGTTTGAAAAATTAGTGGCAAAATATCCACCAATGCATATCAAATACAAAAGATACAATATCCTCCTCGGGAAGTCCTTGAGCTGTGTTCTTACCTTTGCTTCTGTCCTACCCATGTCATTTGCTTCTGGCCACTGATCGGGTGTTGGGATAAATGGTTCCTTCATCTCGCCCGCTCATGTTCTTAGTTAACAGAAATGACGTAACTGTGGGTTGGATCACACTTAGATTAGGGAAATAAACTGTTTTATACTTTTTTCTTAAATTCTTTTAAAGAACCGTGGGTAATGGATAAAAGACAGCTATTCCTAAGTACCAAAGGTTCATAGGGTCCAAGAATATCATAGAACTTGAAAACTGTGCAAATAGGAAAACAGCTGCTTTAAACTCACAGTTATTTCTTACATCTCTATTTATTTTACCTATTTATATAATCAAAGGTCATAATCTACAAGGTGATAAGAACTTATGTCATCTTCAAAACACTGAAACTTAATAACCATTTCAATGGAAGATAAATAAATGCTGCAGCACCTGGGAGTGCTGAATGCCTTGCAGGATTTAGTGCTATTCACTTGATCCAAAACCCATGGAAATCAATTAGAGACTTGGATGTGACCTGAGAGGACTTCACATCAAGCAAGTGTATGAACAGCTCTAGCAAGATATTGACCAGAACAACAATTATTTATTTGAACTATCTCAAACTCTAAGGATTTAAACCAAACTCCATGGCAGTGCAACAGGGATTCCTGCAATACATGTATTGCTATCAGTACCTTATACAGAGACAGGGTGAAAAAAGCAAAAGATAGAGTTTAGTTATATTTCTTGAAGCATAGTTTCATCATCAGAAAAACAGTAAGATAGTAGATTCCAACTTCTGATGCATCAATTTTGTTCTGTCTGCAGTTTATCAAGAGAAAACTCTTCACAGGAAGTGAATAGTTCAGCATCTCCTCTGATAACATGGAGGTTGAGCCATACGTGGAAACCCTCCGCGAGTATTTCACAGAAATTGGTCATAATCAACACTGGAGTAGGGAATTTGCTCAGAGTTTTGTAGAGCTAAAAGGGGAACAAGTTGGCATGTTATTTTCTTTAGCTTACCGAAGCGTTGTTAACTCACAGAAACTTTCAGGCAACCTTGAAAGGATATCACACATTAGTAGCATCAGAGAACATGACAGCCAGAGCCTGATGTAACTAATTTTGGACTGGTATAACAGTGCTATTTAGAGCAATAAAGGTTGTATCTGTTGGTTGATCTGTTTACTAAAATAGTCGGTAAAAAATGTGCCGTGTATTATATCTCCTCATTATTCTGCTAGTATAAAGGACTTTTAAACTGACAGTTCTGCCTATACTTTGGGATTGTCCTGCTTAACTATATTAGGATAAGGTCATATATTAAATGGGCATAAAGAAGAAATACTCAGTTCCCTAATAAGAATCTGTCAAACAATCAGTTAAAATCAATGGCTAGCTAAGACCCATACATATCAATGGCACAGTGATTATTATGTGCACTTCTTGCTTGCTTGCTTGCTTTTCTACATTAAAATCCATCCCTTCCCGTGAGAAGGCCCACACTTTCTTAGGTTCCTCCCATACGTGGTGACAATTAGCTATATAATTTGTTTGATGAAAAACAAATAAAGTTGCAGTTAATTTTTTTTTCTGATGTGAGACAGGAATGCCAATACTCTGAAAATCCTGGAAGAAGGACTGAGAGAAAGTAGGTTTTATTCTTAGGTTTTATTCTGTTTAAGAACACATTGCAGCTTTGCTGGCATAGATGCACTGCATGAGTGACTTTATGCATATTCACAACTGTTTCTTGGAAGGAAATGGCTTATTAAACAATAATCATATAGCATGTGTAAATGAGTTTTGTAGATAAACACATATCTCTATCTTCATTGCCTGAGATGGGTTGTTGACTAAAAAAGTTTTTCTGATGGCATTTACTCTTCCAGGAATTTCACCAATCATCTTATGTCTGATTTTTTTTCTGCCTGAGAAATTTCTTTTTATTTTTTCTCATATATAAATAATGCTGATTTTTCTCTGTTCCTCTTGAATTGCATACTTGAAGAAAAAGAGAACAGAATTCAGGAGTGCCTAGGTGAGATGCTCAAATATATGTGTCTACTTTCATGTGAGCTAAATCACTCTCTAGGCTCATTGACTGCAATGACTACAATGCGAGCTTCAACACTAACTCACGTGCAAAAAACCTACGTGTACACACCAAAAATGTCTTCACTTTCTACTTGAATCCCATTCCAGGAGAGCAAAATGAACTAACCATGGGGTCAGAGCTTTGAATTCTTTTTCTTTTTTCTTTCCCCCTTTTATTTTTTTCATGTCCTTCAGATGTGGGGTCCTGTTCTGTGTAATGATCTAATGCAGTTTAACTGCTACTTATTCCATTTTCAAACTTCTTTCCCCAAGGTACTTTTTCCTAATGGTATTGTCCACTCACAGTGACAACATCTTTCTGGGGAGAAATGAGAAAGAATATACTGAACAGGTCATTTCAGAAGAATTCTCTTGAGGCATTATGGTTATATTGCACTAGCTTCTGTACATGTCTTTAGAGTCCTGGATAAAAAATTTTCTGCTAATTGAACCATAGACTCATAGAATGGTTTAGGTTGGAAGGGACCTTGAAGATCATACAGTTCCAACCCTCCTGTCATAGGCAGGGACACCTCCCATTAGAAAGTGGAATAGAGAGATGCAAGACGTACAAAATTCACAGCATTTAAATCTTCTGTCCTTGATATTGCATTTAATAAACAGTGGAAAACACAGGAGAAATGATATTCCAAGATATAAAATACCGCTAGAAGAAAAAAGGTGTAGAGGAATATTATAGAACTGTACTTCAAACAAGTGAAATGAAATGAGAGAACCTACAGCAAATAAACCTAAAGAAATATATATAGTGAATATTATGTCTTATAAGAAGGTCACTAGAAACTGTAGGTGAAACTATACTTACTGTATTTGAAAAATATTGGTAAATATTTTGCCATTCTAAAAGTAGAAGTAATTACATGCCAGTTTCTTTTCATTTGTGACAGTCTTGTTAGTCTAATTCAAAAGAGAAATATTTTTTTTTCTAAGCAGCAATACTGATAAATGGGTGGAAAAGTTAATTATTTCTACCAGCATTTGGGTTTGGAGGCAAAGCCCAATAGGAGCTAATGGGAAGGCTTCCATTTGCTTCAGTGGGCTTTAGATCAGGATTCTAGTTATGTCTTACAGTATATAAAACATTTCTATGTCATTAGTTCATAACTTTAAAAGAATTCATTCCAATTGGACTTGAGTGTTGGATTTTTCTCACGTGAAATCCAAAGTAAAAGTTTTGACCTGCTTTCCTTTTCAGAAAGGAAGGCAACTCTCTTGCGATAGACTGGTGGAAATGTTAATGAAAATGCTGAAAACTCTGTTAGAATTTTTTTTTTGAAATGTTAAATGTGTCATGGTAAGGTTTACTTACTTTATGTAATCCACTCCAAAATGTGTCTCAGCCGTCAGGTTGGAACATATCAACGTGTAAAAAATGCAATTACTCTTCAGGGCTGAGGCGAACTCTAATAGTTAGATGCTGTGCAAGCTTCTGAGACTAGACACCGTGACGATTTTGTAGGCATCTCATTAACGAATTGTAGCGCTGCAGCATGCTCTGCTTTACTTATTTATTGAAGAGATAATGGGAAATAACTGGTTTCTTTGTGAAGTCATAAATAATATGACAGAAGGATATTAAGTGCACTGAGATGTGACAGAAAAGCTAAAAACTTGTGGGGTTTAGTATTTTATGGTGCCGGTTCTCTTTTACCAGTACATGTAAAACCAACAGATATGTTTTAGCTGGTTTTGTGAACAATTATCAATTTAGTGTGCTAGCTACTGAAATGTGGGTGTCATAAACAGTATCCCAGTTTTGCCATTTTACAGTAACATTCAGAAGTTACTAAAGAATAAATCATCCTTTTTTTTTTTTATTTGTTTCTTTAGGTCTTTTTCCATTTTTATTTTATACAGAGATAGTCTTTCTCTGTTTTTAAATTCCTGACATGAAATACTGGTTCTACAAAGTATGAACATTTCTGGCATTCGTTCTGTACATCCTTTGTTCTCAGTGGGAGTCCTGTCCTGAAACTGCACGCAAACACACACACAAGGTCCGCCGTGGCTCCTCAGTTCTTTGCACACTTGATTAAAATGAAAGCTAGCTTTTTTTTCCCTCTGTGTCTACATGTGCATGTGTGTGTGTGGCTGAACTACAGAGAGAAAAATGTGTTTTTTTCTGGAGTTCAGATGTAGCACTGAGATACAAATTGAGGTAGCACCATCCTCTCTTGTCTTCATTCCTGTTCTTTTCACTAACAGATTTATCATGCAGTGTGTTGTCAATTCTCTCAGACACCGTGGTGATTAAAGAAGTAGCAATCTCTTTGGATGCATTGGTTAGTCTTGGGAATATTTTTGGGTACCATGACCCCACAATTCTTTACCTTCGGTTTGATTCAACATTTAGCATGAAGCTAGTAGAGAAGACAGACCTCCACAGCGAGCAGCCGGTTCTACTTAGGTTTCTATACCCTGTCCATCTTCACGGTACCCAAGCATCTATATGGTAAACATGCTTCTACAAGTTGAACACATCGTTTTTCCTCTAGGAATAGGAATGCCTTCAAGGTTGGTAGTTTAGACATTGTTGCAGCAGACAAGTGTTCAGGTCACAAACCTGTGGATCTCAGCCACTGTAAGAGTGTGAATTTTGTCTATGCAAAGCATTTTATGGTTTTATTGCATCCATTACCACATCATCTAAAGACTAAACACATCTTCTGAAGTATGACCTTTTTATTGGAGGAGTTCCAGGCATTTTCATACGGGGTGCCGAGCCTTGTTGCTTGCTTATCCCACTTAAATCAGTTTTACAGCAGTGTAAATCCATGAGCTACTCCTAGTTTACAGTAATGTGACAATAGAGTGAGGCCTGATCGGTCATGTTTAGCACTGCCAGCAAAGTACATTTTTAATTCTTTTGAAGTAGTGGGATGTAGGAAAGAGGTGAAGCAATTATATTGTAAGTCAAGTGATGTAGATATAAAAATCTAAGGTTAGAGACAATTTTCATCAACCAGTCCAACTATTATGTGATGCTTGTTATTGTGACTTAAAATTTCTCTTCAGGGCCAACAGTGACACAATGACTTAAGAAAATAAGCAATAAGTGTTCTTCAGTTGTTCAAATAGCTGAGAAGCCACTGGATAAAACACTACTTAGTTCTGGAAAAACAAATTATGGACAGTCTTTCTCATAAATTTTAGGAAACTATAGAATTATCAGTATGGAAGTACAACAGATGAGACACACTTATGTGATCGTACATAGCAAAAAGGACAGTTTACTGTTCCAGAAGTATCTGCCGTTTCTGCTAGCTGCTTCATTGGGTCTATTGTTATATTTTCCTTGTTTGTAAACTCTCAATCACCCTTCAGGGAAGAAAAACTCCAAAATGAATGGTTCACTTGAAATGTCAGTTCTCCAAGTGAGCAAGCTCTGGACTTCTTGCATGAAATATTCTACTTGCTGAGAAGTTACCAGGAAGTTACATGTTCAATCTACTATTTGTATAAAAAATTGAAAGATCCAGGATGCAACCTGGGGGCCTAATTTTGATACTATTTGTCATTGTAACTGTCTTTTTTGAACTGGTTGGGAGGTCTCTGAGACACAGAGCCTTTAACAGATTATTCCTACCAGCAATCCATTCAATTAAGCAGCCACACATGGATAATCAAGGATAATAAATGGAGAACCTTGCTTGGAGTTTCAAGTAAAAGAGGTAATAGATTGGACCACTGTCGTATTTTGCCACAAGTGGTTTGTGGTAGAATAATTCTGCATTCATTACTTTCCATGTTTAATACTGTTACAAGCTATTTCAACAACGTTTCCAAATATTATGTTTCAGAGAGAATGTGCCTAACGTAGTTTGGTAAATTCTAGGTCAATTTTTCTTGAGAATAATACTGGATATACATAAAAATACCATATAACAGTTCTAATTATTAAAAGGAGTAGATGTTCATTAATCATATCAAGTATTAGATGCATTTTGAATATACATTTTGCCTCGTCTTTCTTCTATAGACCCAGATAGCCAACATTCACACTGCTGTGTAGCTTAATCTAATTTCCTCTGAGCAGTTACAGATTTTGAATAAACTCATTAAAAAAACAGAATAAAACATTATTTTGTATGGCAAATGTTACTATGGCTTAAAAGGCATGAAGTTCATTGCATGGCTCAAGCATTTTCTCGTTCAAATGCAGTGGAAGACTTTTGCTTTTTTCAATATATATGGTGTATTAAAAATGCAATAAACACTTTTCAGCCACGAACGACTTTGTCAGGAGAGTTGTAAAATAATAAGGTTTAATTGTAAAAGTCAATTTAAAAATAAAAGTTACACTAATATTCTCTCAGTTATGTGTAGAACACAACTTGAGCAAAAAGGGCCTAAGGTTGTTATTAGGCTGTTCAGCTAACCGGTGGGACCATTCTGTTCTGTTTCCAGTCCCAGGAAAAGATCTGATTATCAGGTGATATATCCTTGTGAGTCCCTCTTTTTGGCCTACTGCAACTTTTTCACATTGTATAAATATTTAATAGAAAAGGGCCCCAATTACGGAGGCTTCCTCCTTCCCTTTCTATAGTGCAGAATTGTTCCGTCAGAGGAGCCTGACACTGCTCCGATGGGAGGAGAACACAGCTGTATTGCTCACAGGATCTTAATCTAAAGGGTGTTCTCAATTTATGTTCCCAAATGGTGACATATCTTCCTCCCCATAAGAGATGTCTATTCCTTGCAAGGCAACTAAGAATTTTGCAATTTTTTTCCTGAAAAGCTTGTAGTTCCCCGTGCAACTATCTTCAGAAGACTATGCTGTTATGTACCTGGCTCTTTCCGGAAACAAACAAACAAACAAACAAACAAAACCCAAAATAAACCCAAACATGTATGAGGTGCCTCAAAGCTAACTTACTGCCTATTTGAATTTTTGTTGTCTACACACTTTTTAAGACCTATTAAAAATGTACAATAGACAATTTATAGCAAATAATTACATAGCGTGTATCTGTGTTTGGACATATATACACACACGTATAAGCATACACAAATATAGATTATAAATGTAGCACATATAATCATATAAATAAAAGTTATATGCAATTATACTATATATTTTAGCAGCATACCTTATATATACTTTGATATGTACAAGAGTGTTCAAATCGTGAAAAGTGCTGCAGCTCATTTTTGTCTCTCATCTGCTACATCTCCTTTTTTTTGAGTGCTTTATTTTTGCCCCATTTAATTTCAGTAAGACTTCTTGCATATGTAAGGATTCAAAATGTAAGGTTCTCTGCTTCCAGATTCTGACTCAGACACTAGCTAAACAGTAACATCTTTACCTTGAACCTCTCTCTTTTCTTTTAAAATTGGCAGGGAGCCCAGAAATTTTCTTCATCAAAGGCATGTTTGCAATTTTTAACCTACTTTCATGCTAATTTGTTCTTGTAATCATAAAATTAATCAAAATCTTTTCCATTGTTTAAAACTAAAGATAACATTTTTACAAAATCATTTTAGAACATTTTGAATATAAATTAAGTTGACTATTAATGACAGAAAAATAATTACAGTTAAAGTTGTGTCCTTTAGGCAAATGGTAAGTAAATTACTGGCTGATCCAAAGCCCATTAAGGATCCTGTTGACTTCAGAGAGTTATGGATTATGTCTCAATAAAGAATCTTTACTAGAAAAAGATCTCAGAAGAGAGGAAAAATAGGTATCTTTAGAAGTATAAATTGCATCACAGCCCAATCTTCAGCCATAGTAATTATTAGAATGGAGCAAAAAATGTGAAAAAAAAAAAATCTTGAAAATGCTTGATAAAGCAGGATTTCTTGATCTACATTTCTCTTTAAAATTGTCTTGTCCTTGTGAATTTTGTAGCCTAAAACATGTATTTCCAGAAATGTTATTTTTCACAGGTAGTATAACGCCTTCCTCCTTTTATATCCAGATTATTGCTTCCTGGCATTCTGTAAAAAATCAAAACGGAGCTGATCAAGGAGATTTGATTCTGTAAAATTCAAAAGAGAAAACCTTTGCCAGACGGTATAATGTTCCCAAATGGGGAGGAAAAAAACAAAGTAATTTCAGAACAAACTACCTCAAAGTGTAGTTGAAAGTTAAGGTACCTGAAGAAGCATTTTTTATTAGGACATGGAAGATCCAAGAGGATTTTGAAAATTGCTGCTTCTCTTCTAGTGTGAACTGAGGAGGAGACTAGGCTCAACGCATGGCAGTAGGGCAAGGTAACAAAAGAGAAGACATCACCAGGTGGTGCTCTTGTCCACCGTGGTCCAAGTTCCTGCTCCTGTGTGTGAGCATATGTTTAGAATTGGGAAGACATGAAGTTTTAGTTTGGGGTTATGCATGAAGAAAGTTCCAATTTTCAACTGGTTTCTTATCAGTGAACATTCCCAAGAAGAATTTGCTTTCCAGGAGCCACTCACCAGGTTTGAGGTTTAGGGTGGAAGAAAGAAAAAAGATTATTTGCAGAGTATACAATTACATTTATTTCAGCAAGGAATACAAGGAATACTATTTTTACATCAGTTAATTGGTGGGAAGATGCTAAAAAGTAACACTGGTTTTGGTAGAAGGAACAATGGGAACCTAAGGTATGTGTCTGTTTTTAGCAGATCGATGTCATTAAATATTTGCAAGGTCTGTTTCGATGCTCAGTCTTTTGAAGCACTGTAATTAAGCTATGAAAAAATAACAATGCCTTCCATATTGAATGTTCTGCAAGAGGCCTGGAAAATTATTCCATGAAAATTTTTAGTTGTTAACTTATCAATCATACGACTTTAACAGTATTCATCAGACATAGTCATGACTATGAGGACCTCAGAAATGCATTAGAGGAAATAAATATGATGGAAATTCTGTTTACTGAAATTGTGCTGATACAGAAGAGGAAGAACATATATAATACGATTATATATCAAATTATATGTCAGATAAATGGCAGATCAAGCTACAATGTTTAGTTAAGAAATTAAGGATTATTTTTTATTATTTTATTTAAATGTATAGATTTTTTTATTATGAATGCTTTAGTGTGGTCTGGTGGTCAGTGTCCCTGCTCATGGCAGGGGACTGGAACTAGAGGATCTTTAAGGTCCCTTCCAACCCAAACCATTCTACGATTCATTAACCCTTACTTTCATCCTATATTAAGAGAGTTTATAGTTCTTAGGAACTCAACATTTTTCTCAAGGTGTTCAGCAAACCAGAAACTCACTGAACTCTGCAGTATCTCACATAAGAGATGTTTAAAAACTTACTTTTACTCAAGAGGATAGCTAGGCAAATTCATGGAACAGAAATTCATTTATGTTTGTAAGTACATAGAAAAGCTATCTGCTTCATAAAATCCCTGAACTGAAAATAGATGGCGGATGAGACAATATTCAGGGAAAGCGTGACATGTTTGCTCTGTTTTGATTCTTTTCTATGCAGTCAGTAATGCCCACAAGATCCTGGCCTAGATACGTCTTTGATCTGACACAATGTATGAATTCTTAAGTCCTTATGTCACTTCAAAAGCAATAAAGCATGAGATTGCTGTGTTTTGGTTCGATGCTTCAAGCCTATGTGCTATGGGAATGGAGATTCCAAAACGTCCCTGCTGTTACTTCTTATGGGTCACCAGAATTCCTAAGATTTTCTAACAAAATATTTTTTGTTCAACACATTGTCATCACATTGTTGCATCATAAATATCATATCAACATAAAACTTTTACCAGGAAATTTCCAACTGGCAATATGTATGTTGCTAGTTGCATACTTATTCTGAGCAATTATTTTGTTTTAAATTAAAAATGGGTATGTGTGGCATTTCTTTTTTAGCAAAAAGTTAAGAGGTACATTAGACAGAAGAGTGGGTTAGGTGGATGTTACAATGAAAAATGTTTCTAAATTCTCAACCAGTCATTTCTTTGAAAATCTTACTCCTGAACAAAGTTGCAGAAAATATCTTTAAAATTAAATAGCTTCCACAGGATACCAGTAATGTATATATAACTCTTTTTTGTCTATAGGACTATAAGAACTGAAAGTTCGTGCTTGTGACCGTAAAGCCAGCAATTTTAAGTATCTATTCAAAAGACTTTTAAGAATTTGAAGCCATTAACTTCTTAGAAAACTTGGATCTCACACTTTAGAACACTTGATAGACCAGATAATGAATAAAATAAGTAATATTTCATTGCAGGAGCTTGTTTAAACTGTCATGATTTTCTAGTTTAAGCAATACATCACATAGATACAAGAGAAAAGTTTGTTTTAAAGACTCTCATGAATTGCCAGACCCATAAGTAAATCTTCTGATTCTTCTGTAATCCCCTGACTTCCCTTGACTCCTCAGTCTGTACTGTTTGTCTTCTGAAGTGCTCAGAGGATGTTAATGTAGGTTTTGCAAAGTCTAGTCTTCACTAATTCATGAGATATCTGAACTGACTTTCCTGACATTGCTGTGCCAGACTCTCTGGCAACCATCACACCGTGCCTGGGCTATGGATTTTAAGAACAGTCTTAGCTGTCTCTTACTCAGTCATGAATGGGGGAAAAGCTGCTTTATCATTAATTCCACAAGGAGTGTTACAATGTAGGGGATGTAGCCTTACGGCACAATATTTTATTCTTGAAGAACAGAGTTGCAGAACTGAGGTGAGGTTGAAGGGGACCTCTGGAGATTGTCTTGTCCAACCCCTCTCGCTCTAAGTAGGGTCACCAAAAGCAGGCTGCTCAGGGTCATGTCCAGCCAGCTACTGGATATCTCCAAGGGTCGAGGTTGTACAACCTCTCTGGGAAACCTGCTCCAGTGTTTGACTACTCTCAGAATGATTTTTTTTTTTTCTTAAGTTTAATGGAATTTCCTCTATTTCAGTAGTGGCCCATCACCGCTTGACCTTTCTCCAGATACTATTGAGAAGAGACTGGCTCCATATTCTTAACTTCCGCACTCATCAGATATTTATATACATGGATAAGATGCCCCTGAGCATCTTGTCCAGGCCGAACAATGCAAGCTGTGTTAGCCTCTCTACATAGCTCGTATGCTACAAGCCCTTCATCATCTTCATGGCCCTGTGCTCAACTCAGTTCAGTATGTTCATTGCCTTCTTCTATGAGAGAGTCCAGGAATGGACCCAGCACTCCAGTTGTGGCCTCCCCAGTGCTGAGGAGGGGGGAAAGATCACACATTCAACCTACAGGTGATGCGATCCTGTTCCTGATTCAGCCCAGGAAAGGCTATTTACCTTCCTTGCCACTAGGGCACATGGCTGGCTCTTCCACCAGGGTTGCCAGAGCCTTCTCTGCAAAGCTGCTTCCCAGCCAGTTGACCCCCAGCCTGTACTGATGCACATCGTTATTCCTTCCCAGGTGCAAGATTTAGCATTTCCCTTTATTAAACTTCTTGAGATTACTGTTTGCCCATTTCTTTAGCCTGTTAAGGTCCCTTTGGCAGCACAAATATCTGCTGTATCAACTACTTTTCCCAAGTTTGTATCATCTGCAAATTCGGTGAAGGTGCACTCTGTCCCATCATCCAGGTTATTACTGAAGATGTTAAACTGTACTGGCCTCAGTACTGACCCCTGGGAAACACCACCAGTGGTTGGTTTCCAAGTGGACTTTCTGCTGCTGGCCACAAGCCTTTAAGCCCAACAGTTAAGCTGGTTTCCAGCTCACCTTAATGTCTGCTGATCTATCCTGTACATCATCAGTTTGTCAAGGAGAGTATTATGGGAGACACTGCAGAAAGCCTTGCTAAATTCAAAATCAGCAATATCCCCTCATCCACTGAGCTAGTCATTTCATCATAGAAGGCTTTCAGGTTCTTGTGGCACAATTTTCCCTTCATAAATCCATGCTGACTGCTCCCAGTGACCTTGTCTTTCATATGTTTGGACAGGGTTTTCCAGGAAAATTTGCTCGACTGCCTTCCCAGAGGTCAAGGTGAGGCTGACTGACTTGTAGTTACCTGGATCCTCCATCTTGGTGTTCTTGAATTTAACTCTTTTATTCTGAAGATAAATACATTAGCTACCTAATTTAGGAGTTCCATTTTAACATATATATGTAATTATTATATGAAAATATATTTTAAAAAATCAATATGCATATTTATGCTACTTTAAGACTTTTTTTAAAATGAGCAAAAGAGTTTAAAACACCCATCCCGTGAGTGGGTGTTTGGCTTATTAACTTTTCTTTGCTTTGATTATCAGGGAGTTAAGAATCTTTGGGATGTGATAATACTCCAATGAATGAAAATGCCAGTTAAATTTCAAAAGATGTATATTCTGAGAGGTTTTATGAAGACAGAAGTTCTAGTAAGAAAACCTGAAGTTCAGGAACACATTTTCTTTGTTTCTGCTTGGCCATTTCTGGGACTCGTGGTGTTGTTTCCAGCTGCTTCACTAGTTGAGTTTGTTCATGTACTGAGGAAGTCCACCAAAATATCTTTGACTGCCAGCTGTAAAAAGCCGTTCACAGGGCCCTGACCCCATGCAAGAGTATATGTGGATAAGAGGGCTGTGAGTTGCTGTGTGTCTTCAATAAGATGATGTTTCCTGCTGAAGTGCAACAGATGAGGCAGATGCCAATAGATTAGATTTAAAAGTAAAAAATCTTGTGTAATCTATGAGTCCACACCAGAAAAAAAATCACTTATGTCCAGTATAGATAGGAATAATACTATACATACTAACCCTTTGTGGGTGATTTGATATCTATGATATTGGACCCAAGTAAAACTTGCCAATTCCTTTATCTCTAATAGTCATTTTTCTATTTGCCATGAAAACAACTTTTAAAAATGTAATATATTTGCCCTTGTTAAGTACAAGATATACAGTATCACTTGGTGGTTTACAGTACCTATACTGCATTTATTGTGTTTTGGAACAAGTGTAACAGAACAAATAATATCTCATTTCCATCCTTTTTTAGTAACTTGTCTTTTTTGTCAGGGGAAAGTGGAATTTCTATTTTTTTTCCTAAGGGAAAACAATACCTTTTCTTACGAGTCAATCTTAATTCTTTATCCCAAATAGCTCTAGAACAAAGGCAATTCCACTTCAAAAGAACATCCAATCTTGGCTACATATTGAAAAAAGCCCTAGAATCTTCAAAATCCTTTCTAAATAATGTCATTTCAGAGAGTGACACAAGTTAAAGACATTGTTTCCATATTTTTGAGAAGGAGGCTACAGAGGGCTATTCACTCTCCTTGGTTTTTTTTTTCATTTAATTTGTTTGTTATCATCTTGAGACAGAGGCAAAGACATGTTTTGGAAAAAAATCCCTATCCTTAAAAATGCAATACTACACCAGAGTCACAGAAGTGCCTTCAAACCAAGCAAGGGAATTGGAAAATTGGGCATCAAAATGGTAAAAATTTCCCTTTTATCCTGAACTCAATGGCATAACTTCCACTCAACCTTGAGAATACCCAGTGCATGAAGATAAGGACATGCAAATGTCTTTGCAAGGCTAAGCTTAATGAAGAAGCTTAGGGACTAATAATCTGACTTTAGAAGAAACTGAACAAATAATTTTAGTGAAATAAAAGTTAGACTATGAAATCAATACATTTCAGTAAAATATCAGAAATGGAAAAAATCCTTTTCTCATAGGATATATGAAATGTTAGTGACAGCTGTGAATATACATTTTAGTAGCTGACAAAAAAAAGATTCAAAGTTTGATAAGTTCAAGAGAAAACATGACAGGAAGCTGAAACTATAAACTTATTTTATATTTCCTGATTTCTTCAATCTCATCTCAAACTGGAAATTAACATTAAAAGAAGTACAGTTCTTCTAGCAATGTGGTGATGGGATAGTCTTACCGAAACTTGATAACTTTGTATGGTCTGGAGAGAATTTGGAAGAAATTTTAAAGATAATCATAAAATAGATTTCAGAATAGATAGCCTGGAAAAGACTAGAAACAAAAATCTTGCTACTCTTTGTGAACTCAAGTGCAAATCCCAAAGATTTGGTTTGCAAAAAACCCCAAAACCAAACTGTTTGCAGTAGTATCCTGAATTCAATTTGAACAAGCATAAGTCAATATAGTGACATTTATTTTTGCTTAGAAGTCTTCCATGACATCACTCAGTATGCAACTAAATTAGTGTCTAATTATGACAATGTTGGGAGCCAAAGTAATTTAATTTTTTTCCCCTATTTTGTCTTGATTCTTTCAAAGGAAAAGAGTTCAAAGTTTTGGTGAATATTACTAGTAAGCATATGCGGAAGTTTATAAAAGTTAACATGCAGAGACAAATTTCATTCCTATTTATAAAGCATTTCCTTGCTGGAACAGCTCACTGTTTCCTGTACTAAGCGCTGGCCACATTTGGATTCCAGAGCAGCCATATCACTACCATGATACCATGAAACTGTTTTACACTAAGCTGTGGTCTGTCTGCCTCTGCCCCTTCAGGCCCTCCTGAATTATTTGATTTCTCTGTCTTCACGGTCATAATCAAAGCTGATCACATACAAATGTAAAAGGAGCTAACAATACTGAAAAATGGTGAAAACACTGAAAAACTCCTGCCTGTCTTCAAAACTTAGGAAAAGGGCAGAAAATTACTTAACGCTTACAAGTCAGAATGACAGATTCCCAATACAAAAACAAGAGGAAGAGGTAAGCAAAGTAATTTCTTTCAATCAAACTTCTTCCATTTTAAAGTTGGCTTTGAAATTATTTTATGTGATTCTCATTACTCACAGGAATTTAAACTCTTTCTATAAGGGGAAAATAGGTTATAGAAAGAAGTAGGTCTTTCTCATTGGCCATATATAGGTTACACAGTGAAATGTGCCCAGAGCTAAACATGTCCCACATGGTTGTAAGCAGAAGCTTATATTACTACTTTGAAGTTGAGAGTGTGAGTATCTAAAGCACCTCTGGACCTGCTTCACGCTTATGAGTTTAAGTCAAATACTTCCACATAACTACAAAAAAAGAAGTTGAACCTTCAATTTATCATGTAAAGTTTAAAATGGTAGATTTAAGGCAAAAAGTTGCACCTACAGTATGTTTAAAAGTCTATAATACATCTTCTAAACTGCAAGCTCAATTAAAATACTGAGGAAGAAAGGAGATTTGAGAATGCTGAAGGTTCAAACCACAGCCAAAAATATTTGTAACGAATGAATTAAGAACTTTGATGTTAAATATGTGTTGCATTCTGTTGCATTTATAATTTAATGTGGTTACAAGGCTCAAAACATTATTCACATTTTAATTTTTAGACAGAAGAGAGCATTTTTATGTTCTGTGTTAGAACTCCTTTGGCATGAGCACAGCTTTTACTGAAGTCTTACATATAGTGAATTATTTCAGCACTGAGTAGCAAATTCTGTAGGCAAATAATAAAGGTTGCTAAACAGAACAACACTGAGAAATTCTTTTTTTGAATTAAGGGTAATATGAAAAGAAGGCAATTAATTTCTTGGTTTTAATTACATCTGACACTTATTTTATCTCTTACAATTTGGTTTCTAAGACAGAAGTGAAAACTTGTGTTATGGATGGATGAATAAATAGTATTATAGAACCTATGAGCATACAAACATTGCTATCAGGAAATAATAAAAGGTTAGTGCATCTGTGAAATGCAATTACAACAATTCTGTAAGAATATCAAGACTGTAGTATTAAAGGTTTGGTGACATAAAGTTATTTATACAGGTCTGCTTTCTTTTTTTTGCGAAAGCTCTATTCACACAGACTTTGTAAAGAAATTCATTATGAATCAGTTTTATTTCAGCTAGAGCTCCAAACTGAATTTGAAGAGTTGAAGCAGAAATAGAAGATCTAGGTTTGATTGTGCACATCATGACACTTGTTTCATGGCACGATTTTAAAGTAGCAAAATGAAGCTGATGAAGAAATGTTTCTGGAAATTACTTTTTGGTTTAAATCAACTGCATTCATTTAAGGTCAGATAAGAGCATTGTGATCACTGCATCAGACCTCATATCTGACACAAGGTATAGGAGTATTCTGAATTAGTTCTGATGTAAATTTGGGAATGAAATATAAGAAGTGCTTCCTATTCTATTTGAAGAGCCATCAGTGAAGAGTCCATCACCGTCTTTTAATACCTGTTGAAAGATGTGCGACATTTCGTATATGAATGAAGGAGTTCTCACCAAACTTTAATTTAGATGTCTATCTACATCTGAGAAAGTTTCCCATGACAGAGTATATAGGCCCTTTAGAGTACAGTTAATTTACCTAAGATGAAAAAAGTAGCATGATAGAAATGTTCATAGCTGTCCCCAGCCTGTAAAGAAAGTCACAGAATCACAGAATCATAGAATCACAGAATAGTCAGGGTTGGAA
>VZSZ01013206.1:0-12514 GCA_013398815.1 Ibidorhyncha struthersii
AAGGGTGGTAATGAGTGCTGGCAGAAAATGAAGAACACAACCTTAGCAGCACTGAATTGTCTTCCTTCTTTTTTGCCTTAGCTTTGTTCTGGAAGGAAGCATCCTGAAAGCATGGGGTATCTTTTAGTCCTGCACTATTACACTATTTTCATGGTTGTGGCACATGCTTCATGGGGTGCTTCTAAGCCTTTGACAGCAAAGAGGTCCTGTTGAGCCAATAAAATTCATGCTGACTTAACTGCATAAATGCAGTCTCTGCTTCAAGCAGGCGAAGCCAGTGCAGCAGCGCGGCTTTATGCGTATATATTTTTATTCAGCAAACTGCTATGTTCTCCTGCAGTAGTGTTGATGGAATGTATGTTCTGATTTCTGTGCTCTCATTTCCCTTTTATTGTGGTTCCTTTCTGTTTCGTAAGGATTGATAATACGTTTCTGAAACTTATTCTAATTCTCAAAACCAATGAAATGGAATGTTCTAATTGGTCTGTAAAATGCTCTTTGATTCATCTGTTATCCTGAGATAGAAGGCAAAATCTCCCGAGTTTGCACGGGTGTTTTTCGTAAGAAACGAGGAAGGAGGCGTATGTGGCACTGTAAGGGTGTCAGGGTTTAAAAATACTACAGCTTTCACTTCCTGTCTTTTGTATGAGGGCTGTTTGAAACAGATAGGAGATGGAACATGGGTAATTTGTGATTTGGATGAGATGTTGGATTTTATATTTTGTTTTGTCTTTTACCCTGGGTGTGGTCAAGCACTGGAATGAGTTGCCCAGAGAGGCTGTGGAACCTCCGTATTAGAAGGTGTCCAGGACTTGACTGGAGAAATTTCTGTGCAAGCTCATTTGAGCCTTACTGTGAGCAGGGGTTTATGCTAGGTAAGGACTCATATGCAAAGTTTCTTCCAACCTAAATTGTTATGTGACTTCAGATTTTACTTTTTGATAATCTTCAGAGATAGAGAATCTCTAGTCTCTCTAGGTAAGCCATTTCTGTGTTTGACCAACCACTGTGGTGAAGATTTTTTTCCTGTGTGACTAGTTCGAATTTCCCGTCTTTCAAATTGTGTCCCTTTTGGTTTTTGCCCTGTGTACTTTTGAATTGGTTCTATTTCTAGAGGACAGGAAAAAGATTTGCCTCCCCTCTTTTTATTCTCTTTTGAGTCTGAATAAACACCCTTCTGTCATCATTTCCTTGTATGCCACATTTTCCAAAATCCTCACTGCCTTAGCAGCATTTTTCTGTAAACTCTGACACAAACCAGGAAATGTAATGATCACTTTAAATTTGCAAATTTACTACTCTAAATAAAATTCCTTTTTATTTCCCATAGCTAATTCTGAGACTGTGGACTGTTCTGATCTTCTCAGTGAGGTTTTGGTGTAAGAGGAGTTTCAGCTGAAAGAGGCAGGAGGCTTACATACCTTTCCTGACTCATCTGAGATGTTGGAAACTGACAGTAAAGGAGCAACAGCCATTCTTAAAACATCTTTTTTAAGATTAGGGGGAGCACAATGGTCCAGCAAAATATCAGTAAAAATACAAGCTTGGTGAACGAACAGGTCATTTGTCAGTGATCTCTTCTTTCAATAGAGGCAGGCACTGAAATTATAACTCCTAGCTTGTGTTAATGGAAATAACTGAGTGAAGGGAAGAGTGATCAGTCCTGGAGAACACAAGTCTTGATATTTTTGGAAAGTACCTTTGGTTGATTTATTTTGTGTTCCAAAATGAGTTTATACATTGATTATATTTGATTCTGTTGTGTTAAGTAAAACTTTTCTCTTAAAGAGACAGATATTTTTAAAAAATAAAATTTTTAAGTTCATGTGCATCTTCTGTGATATGCAAACTACGTAGTTAACTATATGCAAATAAGAGAAGGAAAATGGAGGCTTCTGTGGGCTCACAGAAAGGAAAGGAGGAGGTTGACTCTAAGTAATTTATTGCCTATAGAAAAATTTAATTAGAGAGATTATATAACTTACTGTAGATAGTGAACAGTTGAAACAAACTTGCTGTATGACAGGGCAGAATAATTTGTCTCTGATTGCTTGTGAAAAAGAGGGGAGAGTGTTGACTTGCTAAGACGGAAATTGTCCTCATGCAGACCTTTGTGCTGTTCACTATATTTCTTCCTACATTTTTCCTCACTGATGAGGGATGGTCAGCTCGCCCCCTCCCCCCCCCTTTTTTTTTTGCCTCTCAGTGCCCATGTGCAGTCAGTAATGAACAGCTGGGTTGCACAGAAGAATGAGCTCCCAGCTACCCTTTTGCTTAACTGCCATTTTTTTGCCTTTTGCTCAATTGCGAATTTAGTCTCTGTAGTTGATTTTGTTGTTCATAAACAGAAACAACATTTTGACAAAAACAAGTTGGGTGTACATTCGGTTCATAAAGGCAGTTCAGCTCATAGAGGAATCTTTATGAATAAACTTGTCACCTTAGGACACTGAAGGTGATGGAACAGCTAATCCTAGAAATCATTTCCA
The DNA here is from genome assembly GCA_013398815.1 of Ibidorhyncha struthersii. Taxonomy (NCBI): domain Eukaryota; kingdom Metazoa; phylum Chordata; class Aves; order Charadriiformes; family Charadriidae; genus Ibidorhyncha; species Ibidorhyncha struthersii. The sequence continues at coordinate 2,490 of VZSZ01013206.1, forward strand.
GGCATGTGAGTCATCAGGTGTAGTCAGCATGGCTTCACCAAGGGGAAGTCATGCTTGACCAACTTGATAAAATTCTGTGGTAAAATGACTGGCCCGGTAGATGAGGGAAGAGCAGTGGATAGTGTCTACCTCGTCTTCAGTTAAGGCCTTTGACATCTCTCTCATAAGAGTCTCGTCCTCAAGCTGTCGTAGGGGCTGGATGAGCAGACAGTGGTGTGGAGTTTCAGTCCAGAGAAGTGGATTGAAAACTGGCTGAACAGGCTGGCCCTGAGGGTGGTAACTGGTGGTGTAAAGTCTAGTTGGAGGCCAGTAACTATCAGTGTACCTCGGAAGGGGCATACTTGGTTGGAGGCCAGTAACTAGCGATGTACCTTGGAGGGGACATACTCGGTCCAGTCCTGTTTAACATCTTCGTTAGTGACCTGCACATTGGGGCAGAGTGTACTCTCCACAAGTTTGCTGATGACACAAAGTTGAGAGGACCAGCTGATACGTCATCCAGATGCTGCCATCCAGAGGGACTGCGATAGGCTGGAGAAATGGGCTGACAGGAACCTCAGGAGGTTCAGCAAGAAGTGCAAAGTCCCACACCTGGTGAGGAACAACCCCGTGTGCCAGTATATGTTGGGGGCCATCCAGCTGGAAAGCAGTTTGGCAGAAAAGGACCTTGGGATCCTAGTGGAACATGAGCCAGCGATGTGCCCTTGCTGCATGAAAAGCTACTGGTATCCTGGGCCACATTAGGCAAGGTATTATTGCCAAGCAGACCGAGGGAGGTGCTCCGTCCCGTCTGCTCAGCTCTGGTGAGATCACATGTGGAATGCTGCACTCAGCTCTGGGCTCCCCAGCAGAAGACTGATATGGAGCTACTGGAGAGAGTCCAGTGAAGAGCCATGAGGATGATTAAGGGACTGCAGCATGTATCCTATGAGAAAAGGCTGAGAAAGCTGGGACTGTTTATCTGGAGAAGAGAAGGCTCAAGAGGGAATCTCATCAGTGTATATAAATACCTGAAGGGAGGGCGCAAAGAGGATGGAGCCAGGCTCTTTTCCGTGCTGCCCAGTGACAGGACAAAAGGCAATGGGCACAAAATGAAACATGGGAGGTTCCATCAGAACATCAGGAAACACTTTTTCACTGTGAGGGTTACCAAGCACTGTCACAGGTTCCCCAGGCAAGTTGTCGTGTCTCCATCCTTGGAGATATTCAGAAGCCACCTGGACATGATCCTGGGCAACTGGCTGTAAATGAGGGGGTGGAGGTTTGGAGCAGATGACCTCCAGATGTCTCTTCCAACCTCAACCCTTCTATGTTTCTGTGATATAGAGTACCAGTAGCTGCTTCTGGTTGAGGAGTCCAAGACAGATGTGAAGTCCTTGTGTATTCTACTCTGTTTACAAAGGCTTTTTTGAAAGAAGGCACCTTAGCGGAATGCTTAGATTGCACCTGGCCCTTCTGTGTAATGTTCACATGACCTTAAAGAGGAAGTAGTATTTTCTTTTTAATGGATATGCATTAATCGTAAGAAATATAAAAGGAGAAATGGGGTGTTCTGCATAGCCTTATGGTGACATCTCATTATCTCTCATCTTTTACGTGGATGGATCAGCCCAGGGAGTGAGAGCATATTGTACAAGGAATTAAAATTGCTTGAATTTTGTACTGTTGAAAATAAAGTGAGCCTCCCATTTCACAGAAATTGTGCCAGCAGGAAACCAACAGGAGTTGCCATCTTTCAATTGTAATGTTCTGTCACCTGTGGGAAGGGGTGCACCAGTGACTTCATATGTAACTTAGGAAAAGGCTGCAGTTCTTACTTGGTTAAAAGCAATTTGGAGAAAAAATGCTTGCCTTGCAGCTACTGCCTTTTTGTTCATTTCACATATTGTGACTCCTGTGATGCAGGAAGCCTTCTGATCCATCCTGGGCTGAAAGAACACAGGATGTGGGGTCACTGTTGTTCTTGCTCTGGATTTGTGATGTTCATTGTGCTGGGGCTTTAGGTTTTGCTTAACTGTTTTTGAGGACAAAAAGATTGTATTTTTTTAATCTTTGGTGTTAATTTACCTTTATTTAGAATGCTGATGTTTCTGTCTCCCTGCACATACACATATCAACTTTCAGTTAATAGGTATGAAAGCTGAAGGTCTGAACCATTGTCCCAAGTCATCTGCTAAATAAGTACTTTTTTTGGTGTGTGATATGTGAATGGGGTGCTAAAACACAGAGCTATTTTTTTTGTATTTTAACTATTTGCTGTATTTCCATTGCACTTGGAACACACTTGGCTTTAGCAGATGAAGAATGAGTTGTAAAAGAATGTTTTCATGTTAGCCCTAGCACAAGTCTTCACCAGAGGACGTAACAGTGTTATGAAAGAGACACCAGGAGGAGGTAGTGGATGTGAATCTGTAGACAGATGACTGGTAAATTCCAGATGGAGAAATATGGAGGGAAATTAGTGGGGGAAAACAAGCAAGCAAACAAACAAAACCCGAAACCCCACCTCAGTGCAAGATCCTACAGAAGGTGAAGGTAAAATTTATTTACAAGGTCCCTAGTAAGCTGGTTCTCATTCACATATACCTATTTTCTAATACATTTCATGCACTTATACTCTCACAGTCAAGCATGAAGATGTGTGTGCCAAATTGGTCACATTTTGGCACACACATTGCATCCCCTGTGTGGGACACAGAGGACACAGGATGCTCACTACTGAGTTATCACTGTTTCTCCTGGGTTCTTCGTGATTGTCAATGACAAACTAGGTTTTGGAGAGATGTTTCATGACCTTTAGGAGTCAATAGTTATTACAGACTGGTTCTTTGCTTCAGAATCTTACTTCAGCCTCCATAAATTGAAAGCCAAGTTGTTGCCTATCCTCTGTTTTCTACGTTGGTTTGAAATGTGGAAGGTGACCCTGCCCATGGCAAGGGGGTTGGGAAACAGGTGATCTTTAAAATCCTTTCCAGCTCTAACCATTCTATGATTCTGTGAAATGTGTCACTGTTTTCCCAGTAGACTAACAGGAAAATGAAAGGTTCATGTGGCACGCTGCAACCTTGTTGCTATCATCTTGTTGTTAGAATGCACTTTTTTTTTTCTGCTAAGTCACCTGTGTTGTGGTCTTATCAGAGTGCAGGCTGTCTTGATATAAACAACACGTTCCTCAGGTTTACCACTGGGAATGATGTCCTGGGAGTAGTTTCCTGGGAACATCCTTCATTATTGACACAGGCCATTCTATTAATCCTTGTTTTAGTATTTCTTCTTGAGTGTTAATATATGTGCATTTCCTTTCATATCGCACTCATACAAGTCTTAGTAGATCTGTTACAATTATTTTAGTGTACCAGAATTCTTATTTATTTTTATTGTAATTTGGGTATTGAGTCAAATTTCATACTGCTCATGCCACTCCTTTGAAACAGAGGAGCAGAAGCTGTAGTCCTTCTTTTTCCAAATAATGATTAAACTTACCGTTACAAATTCTTAGAATAGCAGTCTGTTCTGAGAATGAATTTGGTAAAGGAAAAGGCTACAAAAAGGAAAACTACAGTTTCTGAGACTTCATGTCTCAGGCTACAAAAGCTCAAGGCTGCAAAAAGGAAAACTACAGTTTCTGAGACTTCATGTGAGAATGCAAAGTGAAGGGGAAGCATCCTGTGGCTTTTAGCAATAGTGTTATATAAATAAATATAGAGCAAAGTTTAGTCCTTTGATTATATGATAAGCTTTCTTGCGTCTTCTATGACAACTTCTTCTGGTTTTAGGGACGATGAAAACTACTTTGGCAAGTATTGTGCCCTAGCTTTTTCCTTGCTAGCTTATAGGGGGACAGTCACAGATTTTTCTTAATTTTCCTAGTAAGTTTGTTAAGAACACACGAGTGTGCTAATAGTTAAGAAAATGCCCTTAGTAAGAAGCATCATATGTTCTTTTGGAGGTAGAATGATCTAGTAATAACTTAAGCATAAGAAACTTTCCCACATGCATTCTGTCCTCCAGTCAGCCTTTATTAGTATGCTCCTGCAGCTGTTATGACCTGCAGGGGTGTTAACATGAAACAGGGAGCCCGTGTATTTATATGAGTTAGGTGAGACACATATACTTCCCACTACTATAGATGCTTCATGGTTCAAAACTGTGGTTAGTGGAAGACTTTGTTCAATCAAGCAGTCTGACAGTTTGTCTTCAAGTAGTGGCTGGGTTCTTACTCATGAACACTGCGTAACAGGAAACACTGCACCATATAAAAGCTTATTCCTACTGGTTTGTGCCAGAAGTTTTGTTCAAGGTACACCCCCCATGTTTCCCTTCACTTACCAAACAAAACGGTGATTCACAAGTAAGACTTAAAATAGTACAGAATTCTTCGTGCCTGTGCCCAGGGTGAAGCTAACAGGTTGTGCACTCTTACAGAAGTGTATGTCTTTGTTTTCCCTGAGTAGTTAGAGTAATTTCCAGTGGCCAGACAATCCTTTGGTTCTGTTGTGTGACTCATTCAGTCGAACAGGTTGTACAAAAATACCCTGAGGAACAGAAAGAATAAATTCTCAGCTGGGTACCAGCCTGGGAGTTTTTACTTTGCTGCTTTTGATGTCTCAGCTTATACATTTCTATTGTATATTCATTTTATCTATCTGGGCTGCTAATACAATTACTGATCACAGGGTGTGGGTTTTTTAATTAGCTCTACTGTGAATACAGATTTCCTGGTTATAAGGTGCTAGCAAGCCAATATGGACAAGAAAACTGTATCTATTAAGAAGCAATACTTCCTAACCATTGTCTTCATTTCTGTTTTTCAATATAGAAAAATAAGCACTTCTGCAAATAGTACTCTGAGGCTGCAAGGCAGAAGTCCCTAAACGTCATTCAGCAATGCTGTTTTGAGAAATGAATGCTCCAGTGGTCATTTTCTTTCAGATAGTGACAGAACTCACACCTCCACACCATCTTTCCCCTCAGGGCCTTATGTGAAATTAGCACTGCAGAGCAGTGCAGTATTGTGTACGTGTCACATGTTGGGTATATTTGGAGGGAGAAAAGCAGAAGTTTACAACCTGACATTCTCATTAAGTAGTTATGTATGTGGACAAATTCCCTCAAAACAGCTTTTATGTAAATGGCATGGAGCACATGTGGCTTCTATGGTATACAAGTTATAGCATTCATTCCCAGTCTAACTGAATCCAAGTATCCTGTTCCTATTGGTACACATTCAAGCATCTTTGCCAAGTCTCTGATCTTTTAATGTTCAGCACTAAAAGATATTAGACATATGTCATCCTATGGAAGAGCTATGTGTTACTTTGAAAGCATGTTTGTTAGGTGTTGTGGTTTGGGCCAGACTGGCCACTGAAACAAACAACAGATGCTCTCGCCCCACCTCTCTCTCCAAGGATAGGAGGGAGAGAGAGAAAGAGACTTAGGAGTTTAGAAAAAAAGCTAAACTAATGAAAAATACTAATAAATTAATTTAAAGAAAAAGAAAATAATGAAATATATACAAAACCATATCAAGCATCAAGACAGAGTCCTCCTCGGATACTGGCCACTGAAGAAAGAGGTCTAACCCTTTGATCCCTTAGCTTTTATACTTAGTGTGTTACCAATGGGATGGAATCCCCTGTTGGTCAATTTTGGGTCACCTGTCCTGTCCTCTCCTTCCCCTCTACTCTTTTCCACTTCCGACCCTCCAATGGGGCAAGTAACAAAGTTAGCTGGCCTTGGTTGTTATAGCAATAAGTATAAGCAAGAGCCTCTCTGCATACCATTCCTTGGCATAAATTGCAAATAATCAGGTCTTACTACTTTGAGAACAAGCAGTGTCTCCACAATATGCTATTAATTTTCAAAGAATTCAGTTAGTCAGAAGAGGCCTAGCTAAAAAGTAAAATTACTGAACCAAAAATTTGTTCTGTTTTACCTCAAACCAGGACAGTTAGGTCTCACTAATGAACATTTATTTGGGCTGAGGATGGGTAGAGGGGGAATGAAGTTTTTGATGAAAGGTAAGTTTCCCAGAGCATTTACTTCACTGCAATGAAGCCCATGTCACCTTTGTCTCTAAAATGCACCCTAACAGGGTGGCACACATAAGAAAGATACACAAATTTTATCAGTCTTTGCTCATCTTAGCTCCATTTCCACTACTACACAAAAATCTTCTGTGTTTTCCCTTCACCTTTAGTGCCCTTTCTCTTCTGATTTTAAAATGTAAACTTAAGGATCAAAGAGACTGCTCCCAGTCCAAGCACGCAGGTTAGCATGCCTCTATGTTGTTCTGTGAAATCTCTTTTTCCTTCTGTTTGTGTAGTCAGACTTCCTTTGTCTCAATGACAGCAAAACTTTGTTTTTTAAGTAGCCTGATATGACTCAGTGGAAGCAATGTAGAGGAAAGTCTTTGCTCAATCCCATTTCATAGACTGCTGATTTCCTAGCATTGAAAATAAATTTTAGTCCTTCTAGTTTGTTACTTCTGTCATGAGCCCTAAAGTTTAGAATAAATTTGTCTCTTGAATCAATGATTGCTAGCTGTGTTGGTTTGCTTTTTCTATATTGGTGGAGCCAGGCTTTTATGCCTGGATGTTATGTAATGGATTTTGAACATGGCTGTTCCCTATGAGTTCTTCGTATCTTTGGTGCTTAGAACTTGATTATTATTCAGAAGTATCTCATATTGAAAGACTCTTCCAAAAGTTTTTTACATAACTTGTACTATTTTCTTTTTGGCTATGATTCTTGTCATTGTATGTAATGGCAAGAAACAAACATTTTCTGTGTCATCTTGCTGGAAATGAGTAGACATTTACATCATCAATTAAAATGTAAATGTCGATAGCATGTACAAATATCTGTATTAAGAATAATTCTGATATGTTTTTTTTTTCTTTTCTTTCTTCCAATAGAAAGCCATTTCATCTCCAACTGTATCACGCCTTACGGATACATCAAAATTCACGGGTTCTCACAAAGAGAGGTTTGATCCCAGTGGGAAAGGAAAAGGCAAAGCTGGCCGAGAGGATCTGGTGGATGCTTCAGGATATGTATCTGGCTATAAGCATGCAGGCACATATGATCATAAAGTACAAGGAAGCAAGTAAGGCTGAGGGTTTACAATATAGATGGAGAAAGGGAGGGGGGAAGAGAATCTATTTGTCAGAAGGATGTAGATGAATCCCACATGTTTTGGTTATTGTGAATGGTAAGACTATGTTGTCAAGAAGTTGTTTTCAGGAACTGGAACTGATTTCAACATTTGCTGAGCTACTTGCAGCACAACACCACTTCATTACATTCCTCATGCGTATATTGGCAAAAATAAATATATCGGTACAAAAACCACATCATCTTGTTGAGCTTTCAACAAAAACAAAAGAAAGGGAAAACAAAGTCAAGAGCAGTTATACTATACTTTGTAAATTCAAGCAAAAGATCTCAAACATTCCTAAATGTCTAGTTGCCCTGAGACGTCAAAGAGAACCTCTTTAAAAGAGAGGCTTTCATAGCAGTCTTTCTGAAGAGTATCACATCATTTATGCAGTCTGATTTGACTACTGTTTTGGGACTTTTTTAAAATGTCTTATACGGGATCTGCCACTTTCCTTAAAACATTCAACAATATACTATTGGGGAGTAAGTGGTTGTAATATACAAGGTGCTAGCCTGTAAATGTCATACACCACTCACGAAAAACTGAAAAAAAGCTATTTCTAGGACAATATAGGTTCTAAAGTATTTTATGTCAACAGAAAGAGGTGGAAGATACCAGCTCTTACTTTCCCCCTGTCTATGCATTGTGCTTGTTACTGTGTGTACTGTAGCATGGTTCTGACTGGCTGGATTTGGATGGAGCTATTGTACTAACCTGAGAGGTGAAGAGCAAGGCATTACTAAGAAAGTCTATTAAAGCTTTTTGCAGTCTGTTTTCAAGTTTGCACTGCCTCACTTTGAAATGAAGGGGGCATTAAGCTAATAATACTTTAAAATATTGGTTATGACTAAACACTGCCAATCAGAATGTTATTATGTGAATGTTATTATGAACATACATTGGCACATATTCCCTTTAAGCTGTAACATATGTAAAGAAAGTTTATGGCCCCTTGGAATAAGAACATTTAAAATTAATATCCATGTAATTAGGTGCAATTTGCTCGTAAAAATATACTGTTATAACTGGGCTACATTTTATGTTAGATTTCTTTGAAGGCAAGGGATTTGATTCTCTGTTCACTTTTGCTGCCTAACTTGGGAGTAACAGTATTGATGGGAATGGCTTTCCACTGCTATAGAAGGAGAACCAGTTCCACAGGATTAAGGTACAGGCAGCTGAGTGTGACCTGCCTGGGACCCAGAATGCCAAACCAGCTTAATAGGAATAAAAATAACTCATTTTTATATTGGTTTAAAAAGGGGAGAAAAGACTGGTCCAATTTTCCGTAAGAGCTGAGCAAGTACCTTAATGCATTACTGTGCTTCTCTAACATTTTGAAAGATAAGATTTTCAGTATTCAAAAACAGCCCCTAGCAGTTCTGCTTTGCTTTCTTTCAAAAAGAACTCACGTACTGATTTTCATGTTCAACTCTGAATAAAGTTTAATAAATTTATTGCTCTCCCCCGACCCATATCACCATCCCACTCAGAGTACATAAAATTTAGTGAGTAGTGTGTGCTGTCATGTGCCATGCAAGTCTACAGTCTATATTTGTCCAATGTCTGGAAACAGAGCACTGTTTTTCAGCCCTTAAACTGTTTGTGTTTTGTTTTTCTGACATTGAATGGCCTTTCTTGTAACTTTGCCACCAATGACCCTTTAAGCCCATACATCAGCCTGAAACCAAAACAACAGTAGAAAACAAAGGCAAGGACTTCCTTGTGGATTTGGAGATTTTTATGTTTGTTTATAGTTTATTTTGGGTTTTGTTTTGAAGAGGGAGGGAATTTTGCCAAAACTCAGCACATGTTCTTGTAAAGATTTAAATGTTTTTTTTTCCGTGCTCTGTTACCTGGGAAGATTTTTGATGTATGTGAGGATGCTCAGGATAAGAAGCATCCAGCTTTGTAAAGCCTTTCCAAGAGTTAGCCATTGTTCTTGAAGAAAAATTTCCATGGAATGAAGGATTATCCACTCCCGTGTTGTACTGGTGATCTGTCACACTCTGAGGCAGAAAACAGCATACTGTGATACCAAGAATGGCTAAATTATTCCAGCATGGTAGTGAGCGGTCTAAATGTAGAGAATCTTATTCTACGTCATTGGTGCCTGTGCACCTGAAGAAGGCTCTAGGGTAGTACTGTTTTTTATGAATAAAAAGGTTAAGCCTCTAAGCCTTGATAAATCCTTCAGCTAAGTTACAGGCAAAACTAAAGTCTCTGTTCTTTAAATTGACTTTAACACTTGACTCATAACTCACTGGTAATTGAAAAGATCTGGACCCAGCCCAAATGAAGACTGAAGTCCAGTCTGCTGCAGAGCCCTTTCAGCACACTGCTGATCTGGCTGTTTCTTGCGAGCTAGCTGTCTTGTCTAGCGCATCATGTAATACTTAACCTGAGGTGCACAAGTGACAGGCTTTCTTAAGTACCCAAATGCTGTCAGTAATTCCAGACTGTTGCTACACAGGAGGAGTGATTTGGTAGGAATATTTTAAGATATAATTAGGTTTTAAGTTGATAGTTCACAGTGTGAAAGAGACCAGGACACTCATAAAATAGAAGGCATGCAAAGGAATTGAGAATGCAGACAGATCCAAGCCGACATAGACTAGAAATTGAGCTACTCTCTTTGCTATTCTGATGGAACTAGCTGGGGTTCTGCCAGAGTTTACTTTGCATTACTTGTACGGTATAAAATCCCTGCCATGTACCAAAGTACTTTGTATGGACCTGATGGAAAGTTCTTTGAAATACTTTCAGTGGCATATTAAGCTTTGGATCAGGACCTGAGAAGGTGTTTCAGATCACAGAATCATGAATCACAGAATGGCTGGGGTTGGAAGGGTCCATGGGAGAT
>VZSZ01013246.1:0-27951 GCA_013398815.1 Ibidorhyncha struthersii
TATCAGGGTAGTTGAAGTCCCCCATGAGAATCAAGGCCTTTCACTAAGGAAAATAGATATTTGAAAATACCTGATTCACACACTGTGGAGGAAGAAGTTAACTATATATCACACTAGAAATATTAATGTTTGGGAATATTTATGTTTTTGACGACATACCTGGTTATGGACATGATCCTGTGCCCATTTGGCCTGCGGCCTGTGACTAGAAAGTTAGAAATAAAGTGCCTTGGCAACAGACATAACAAATTTCAGCAACTTAGCATCAACCAACTGTTTGCAAAATATGCTAGGAAGCCATTAGTCTATTGTATATTTTTCTTTCCCACAACTGGGAAAGAACCCTGATCCTTTCCCAAACTGATTCCATGTAAGTTTTCTAATGCACAGGTAATAAAGAAATGAAGCTACCTTATAAGTTCCCTCATTGCCTTATTTATCACTCTAAAGCTTTTTCATTGTCTTGTAAGACAATTTATCACTCCAAAGTTTTCATCATACTCTGCTTCAGCTACTGAGAATCATGTCATCCACTGTACAACTTGCTGGTCAGATATACAGATCAATTAGAAAATTTTAGATATTAAACATGTATATCAGTTCATGTAAACACCCACCACTTTAGTATCTAAGTACCCCGAAAGTAATTATTTATTCTCAAAATTTATCAACCTGACCTATAGAAGCAGTACTGACACCATTATACGGACATATTAATACAGATTTATTAATTCACTTAAAACTCACCCTGGGTCACAGAGACAACTTACTGCACAGCAGTTTACTCCCCAGCCAACTTTCTTCTCATTAGGCAACTTTTTATTTTTTTTTCCCAGAGAATCAATCCTTATAAATGTGGCCAAAGCACAAGACAACCTTTTTTTTTTTTTTGATCAACTTGATTTTCTTTCTGTTCCCCAACTGTTATGAGCCCATATTAGGTGAGAAGAGTAGTCATTTTTTGGTATCTGAATCCAGCTTCCAAGGAGTCCTTATTAAGAGGATGGCTTCTTCTAAACCATCCACTTGCCACGCAGGAGCCTAACAACACCAGTGTAGAAACCCTGCTGGAGAGGAAGCTACTCAGCAGCTCCTCAGGCTTCCTACTGGAACTAATAACTCGAGACAGCATGTGCGCAGCTGTTGTGAGAGAACTACACAGCTTGGATACATAGTGAGGCATGAGAAATCTGGTATTCTCAAAGCAGCTGAAAGGCCTAGAGTGTGTTATTCCCCTTATGACCAATTAGAATATTTTTAGGGGAAAAACAGAGATTTTAAACTCATTTTAATTTATTTATTAAAAGCAATATTTGAACTTGCACCAACATTTTTTTATACCCTGTCTGATTTTGATTTTTTTTCCTCAAATCTTACATTAATTTCACACTGGTGAAATTCAGTGGAGCTGCTTTTGTTTTACATTGGTGTCATCGATATCAGCATCAGGCCCATTGTCGTCATTGCAAGCAAGTCATAAATCGCCATTCTTCATGGTCGTATAAAATGATACATAGATATTGGTAGAAAAAGAGGTCTCTTGGCACAATCATTACTTTTTCCATTTTCTGTAGACAAACAAACCCATAAAACAGAACTGACAGATGTTATAACCCAAGAAAATGAAAGAGAAAACCCCACAGTACAGAAGAACCAAAGAAATTCCAAATAAAACCATCCTGTGAAAACCTCCTGATATACACCAGTTTGTATTCCAAGATTTGGAAAACATAAAAGTCATAGAAGAAAGTTACTGCAATTATTGTTCTTGCTAGATAAGGGTGCTACCAGGTGTAGCAGAAAGATCCCAGAACATTTGCTTGGGTTGTGCAGTAAAGTTTCCTTCTATTTGAAATACATCACGTTTGTATAAATACCCACGTTAATGTGTCTTATGTCGTGCATTTAAAAAAAAAACAAAACACTGATTTTCTGATTTTTGCTATAGTTTACTATGTGTTTTAATTACACTCACCACACCCAACATCCAAAATAAAAAAGTACACTTTTCCATACACTGTACCATAGCATGTTGTGATTTAAAATTAATTTTAAAATAACAAAAGTCTCAGGAACTGAAAGTTTTATACTTTGTTGAAACTACGACCTCAAATTCAGCCTCAGTCACAACTGACTGTAGTGAGAAACCTCTGAAGTATCAGCACTCGGGCTGAAGCCACCCTCAATCCAGAGGAAAAAAAAATGCAGCCCTTTGAAAATAAGCCTTTTCACAGACATATGCACAAGCTAGAGAGATTTACCAGATTCTCTGATTTGAGAGTGGTTTCAAATGTAGAGATTTCAAAGGCCTCACTCAATAGATACTATGGCTCAGGCTGAAGTTGAAAGTGCTGGTTTCAACATTGCTGGAGGTTTTAGGAATATAGGAATTAATAATGGATTGCACTGAATAAAACACAAACAGCACACAAAAAATCCTCACACTGACAAAGAGTTTTTCCTACTTTTCCCCTATCCTGGGGCACATGTAGCTACAGGAGACAAATGTAACTCATATTCCCACCAATGAATTAGTGTCTCATAACTTAACAGCATCAAACCTCGTTAGTAAAGCTGAAAGCCGGCTTTCAGTAGTTTAAGCTGGATTCTGCTCCAAGCGCTGTAGTTCTACAATTTTCTGACTCTGGACATATTCCACCACCAGATCTGATATTTTGAAAAGGAAATACATGTACATAGATATGTACATACATTTCTACTTGCCTGTGTTTGCGCACATCTCTCTTCTCCAGTCCTTCTGGCCACTTAGCTGTTTATTTGAGTAATAACAGTAATATGAAACCAATAATATAGAATTATAATTGCAAATACAGAACTAACCAAACAAGCTGTCTTGTCCTTGTGCAACTGCTCATTGAAGCATAAAACAGACATAAAGTCCTCCCAAGTAAAATGCATGCAGAGCTATTGTAAGGTTTGATTAATGTTTTTAAGTGGTTTAGGATGCTGAATAAATTGAAGATAAGCACAGGAGAAATGGTGCATATATGTTTATATGTGTTTAAAATCTGTCTCTATAGCTTTTGGACACGATATGTTCTGCATGCTTTGCAGTACTTGAGCAACACAAAGGAGCCATAAACGTGACTTAACCAACCAGTTAAGATACATTAATGAGTACTTTGTATCCTTGTAGTAGATGCTTTGGGTCATCAGATTAATTCGAAGCAGTTGGAGTAAAGGAGAGAAGGCAACCTATAAAGTAGGTGAGATCCCTTAGAGCTTGATCCACAGCCAATTGACATCAGTAATAAGATTCCCATTTGTTTTAAACTGCTGATCATAATTAGTCTAATTTAATGGGTTGCATCAACCATTTCCCTTTGCACTTTAGTCTGTAGTGCTGACCTGAAAAACTATTTGTTAGCCCTTTTTCTATTTAACAACCAGGAACTTCTGTGCAATTATTCCATGGCACAAGTTCTCTTGGATGTGTTTATTTTCCCCTGAAATTATGAAAACAGGCAGCATTAGCTACAGTGATTTCTAAAGGTAAATACAAAATTATACTAGTGCTGTTGATGATATTTCTGCAATAAAATTCTGAATCATATCGTTGGTTGCTTTCAATGACTGACGTGGCCTGAGTAATTCTCTGTTACTGATGATATATCTTGATTGATTTGGGTTTCGTGGCAGTTTCAATGATGAATGCCTAATCTCTTCACTCTAGCTTATGCTCTTTCTTATTCTCTCTGTGCCTCGTGGCTGCGACAATGACCTTTGCACAGGCCTGCCAAAAGCTTAGCGAAGCTGACACTGCTGTCCCCTCCTCTTCCTCTTACTAATCACTAGAATCCAGAAAGCTTCTTCAGAAGAGTGTAAACGTTGTAAGAGATAAGCAGAAATGACTAGGCTCTTATTCTGGTCAAGTTTCTATAAACTTCAAAAATCCCGATGGTGGTTTTTGCTGCAGATTTTTAATGATAATACGTGGGCTCTAACACCTCATGTCTAACATGTTTTTCTTACACACCACCTTAATTCCCCTTGGCCTTTTCACTTTCTTCCTGCTGTTTTGATATCCCATATGTCTGCACCAAAATTGAAGCTGCCCAGCATGGTTTTCTATAGCATTTCTTAACATAGCTACACCAGCACTTATCTTTAAAATTTCATTAAGAAGCTAAATCCAATCTTCATACTGTTACAATGTGAAGATTTTTTTATATACATAATTAAAAATGCAAGACGCAGTAGATGTGGATAAATGCTACAGAAAAGACAGATTACTGGCTGGCAGTGTTAGCTTTTAAAAACAATGGGGTTTTGGTTTCGTTCTGGGCAGTTGCTCAGCTGTCAATCAAAAATCTTGTTATACATGAATCTGATGTCAGATCAATATTTGACAAGATTTTTGACTGGCAGGACAAATTGTTAGACATGGATGTAGTGCCACATCCATGTGTAACAAGACCCATGTAGAACAGCTGCCAGTGATATAATCCTGTCATTCATATATTATCATAACAGTTAGAGCAGCTCTCTGAGACCTCATGCGTTAAGTAACTACATCAGAGCCTGAATTCCATCTGTAACTCTCACCAAAACTCATTAAAATTACAGGTTTCAATTGAAGAAGTCAAGAATCCTGGAGTATTTGTGCTTTTTGGTTCATCACTAAAAATGCTGGGTTTTTTTCACCCCTATGATTTCTGCAATATAGCAATATTTATGTTCTACTTTCCTCCTATTAAAGACATCGAAATGTACATGATTTATGTTAGTGTGCTTAACCAGTGAAACAGTCTACAAATTTATCTGACAGCTGGTGGAATAGGACGGGTGGTAGCAAGAACTGAAAGGAGGAGGAAAGGAATGTGTGTGTGTTACACACTTTTAAATCCCAAGTAAGATCACTGTGAAAGCATGCACAAAGCAGGTTTAAAATTCATCAGCTGTACAAAAGCATTACGTTATGCTATATTTACTTGGAGTTTTAGCTTATTTTCTAGATTCATCTCTAAAGGCACCAATTTAGTGGACTGATATTTGAAAAGATGCCGAAGGTATAGCTTTGAAGCATTGAGTGGTAGTAACGTCTGCGGCTATACTGAAGATTATGGTGGGTACAAAGCAGTTCAGAATCTTGGTCTGCACAGACCTGCAAGTCTTTCAACTGAAAAGCGATGGGAAACGCTGGAGGAAGCACAGCATTTGAGAAAGTTATTCACTGTGAAGAGAGAAGCTGAGCTATAAAGAGAGGAACAGGCATACCTAGATCTATAAGACGGAAGTAGTGAAGGAGTCTGGTGGAGTGGCTGATTTGCCTAAATATAGGTTATTTCATATTATGCAAGATTGTCTAATTTACTTGAGGTATAAAAGTGGAGTTGAGACCCAGAACGTGTGGGAATCCCATGCCTTTCTGACGCATCAGCAGAAGGTTAGGAGGAGTAAACTATTTATCTGGGATGGCTCTAGATTATTATAGTGAGTCAGGTGAATCACACCCTAACTTTGCTTTCATTTATCTATCTGAGATTTTTCCACACTACCTATTACCATAGCAACTTATCAAAAACTGTCTCCTTTCTCTGAACACAGACCATAAAGTGCCAATATCAAACCCAGACTCAGTCCAAGCTTCTGACATTTACATCATACTATTAATATCTAAAACCTCTAGTGACACTGTATTCAAGAAGGGTGCTTTCCCAGTATGTGTGCGTCCCACATGAACACAACCCTTTTCTATCCTTAATGTTTTATTAGGTACCGTATCCTTAAATCTGGTAACCCTAAGTTAGGTATCCTTAAATCCGTCACTGAAGCAGGACTAGTTATTTCATGTTCCAGGTATTTCTGAAAATCCCACAAAGAACTATTTTTTTTTTCTGCTGGTGAAGTGCAGTGACCTTCGGACTGAAAAAAAAAAAAGGAAATCTTTACCAGCTCACAACAATACTAGAAACTCAGATTTGGATGAAAAATAAAGTGTGCTTTATCCAAGCAGCACTGTGAAGCATCATTAAGTGGATAAATATTACTTTTGGTGCTAGAAAGAGGACAATTCATAAAAGGTAATAACTCTTCTCTTATAAAGGGTGTCATTGTGAAGGTCATGAATTTGAACTTAAATCTGTTCATACTCTATGTCTTTTCACTAGGTGCAACACCAGATCTCACCTGTACTTCATTGCATTTAGAAGACAACTGACTACACTGTTTCCTGGCACAAAGAGTTTTGGTCAAAACTGTGTTGGAATGTAGACCTCTTTTTGGTCAACAGCATCAGGATGTTCTCTGCAGGACCGCCAAATAACCACTGATACACTAAACTTGTGAAGTTGTTTACTGTACAAACAAGCGTAGCTATGGAAGACCTACACCAAAACAAACTAGTTCTGAAGGGATGACTTGATCCATGGACATTTGATGACTGAACATTATGACATGACTGAAGGAGAACTAGGCAACGAAAATGCTGAGATTCCATAAAGATAAAACACACGTGGGCCCTTCCTTTATGGCTTTCAATGTCAAGCCCAGACACATTTGTTCTCAGATCTCTCTGTCTTTAAAACAAAAAAGGCAGGGAGTTAATCTGGTAAACACAATTTTGTTTAAGAGAGACCTACATTTCTTTACAGTAGTAACATACTCCCAATTCTGCTTTACTCATATTTCTGAATACTATACATTTTAACACATTAATTTTATTATCCTACTAGACTGTGGAAGATACATTGACAAACCTGTTTTCAGTTACCATACCTTGTACTTCTTCTGTTTGCTGACAGTATATTCTATTTTAGTAGTTGGTTATGAATTGCCTTAAGTCATCTGAGCTGCATGATCCAAAGATGTTCATATTTCTTTCCTTCCCTGATGGCAAAGAACTACTTTCCTTTCACAGTCTTTTTTTAAAAATTATAATTAGTCTAGAGCCTTGCCTCTACACTCATTCATCATTCTCTCCTATTAGTCTTATCACTCCGTAGGGCTTGAGAGAATTGGCTAGTAACATCACCAGTAACTCAAGTTTGAAATAAGGCTATCAAAACAGATAGGCTTACATGCCAACTCTTTGGACAAAGTGTAATTGTAAAGAATGGGGCAAAGTGGTAATGAGAGGAAAAGCTTCCACCTCTGGGAATCCTGCTGTGCTCCTCTCACTTTTCTATACTTCTACAGGCAATTTTCTGTTGCTCAACAAGTAGAAGGCAAAACTAATGATAAGAAATTTCAGTTAATAATTTAATTTATGTTAATGTTGTCCTGTGTTGGTTATTATACTAAATATTCATTACAATATTTTGAAGGAAGCATCGTGTTTACAGTTTTAAGCTCTGATATATGAAACTGATTTTGAGATGACTTTAAAGAGCGTCCTCTGCAAATAAATCATCACTGTCCATTTTTTTTTCCATAGAAGTTATTTTGCTGTCAAGATCTGAAGCTTTTAATACCACCGAAGAACAAAGCAGTAAGAATAGGGAGATTAGAAAGTTTTTCTCTCTGATCTAGTAGTAAAGAAAATACAAAGCCCAAATTGTTATTAATATAATATTATTATTATGTGTTGCTTTTTAAGATGTTCTAGAGTTCATTAAGGGTGCCTTTCAGCAACTGAAGCTCTATTAATGAATGTGACAAAAATTATAAAATCACAGGTGTTTGCAAACAAATAAGCTATTACTAAGCTAATGTAAAGTATTATACAGTCTTAGGAAATCAACTTTCAGATCACAAAACAACCTCAGATCTTCTGAAATTTAAGCAACTTAGCCTAACAGGAGTTTCCACTTCTTAGTTGTTTGATGATGAGTAGTTAAGGAATCTGAACTTTTTTGAAGGCTGAAGGAAAACCCATAGTTGCAGAAAATGAATGTGTCAGCTTATCCAACATGTTCATAGCTTATATCTTCCAAATTGCCACAGAAGACTCAAGAAGATATATTTTCTTCTTTATATTTTAAGGTCATATTTTTAGACATCTGTAGCCATATGCAGAGTAAGGGATTGACATCACTTAAAATATGTAAAATTTAAATGATTAAATCTAAGCTAGATTTCCCTTAGAAGTAATAAAGAAAACTGCCATTTCTGAGGTGTGAATCTTCTGAGCAAATGCAGACAAGCTAAGATAAATGCACCTTAAATGTAATTACTTCTCTCTGTTGACTCAGAGATCCAAAGCTGACTGGCCAAGATGACCAAATGAATTCTTCCCAGAATCAGAGCACCATAATGCACTGAAAAATAAAAGCTTCGTCCCCACAGTATCACATAAGATGATAGAATTAGGTACTTAGGCTTGTTGTAGTCAGTACTAAGAGAAACGCACATCTTCTGGTTATGGTGGTCAAGACAATTCCCAGAAACCATCATTTATGAACAAGACATGTTTGAACACCTGCCCTTTTGTGGAATACAAACACCTCATTTAGCGTTCATCATTAGATTTGGGTTATACTTTCCTCCAAACTATAGAATTTGGGGTTTATTTCTGGACTTTGATAATAATTCCTACATTCACAATAGCTCATCCTCAGCAGACTCATTCAGAGATTTCCCCCCCACACACACGTAAATATTTAGTGGCATAGAAATATGAGCTTGAGGAGGTTTAGAACTCATTTTTTCTTGTTTGGTGGTGACTGCTCCAGCCTCTAGGTTACTATGGAGAAACTAGGCAGGAATAAGCAGCTGCTCCACTGCCAGCTGTGTTTTGAAAAACTGGACTGCTGTGGTGTCTTTGTGTGCTGGGCCTGTTCTTTGTCCATCAGATCTGCTCCAGGAACTTAGGCAAGTTTAGGCATCTTCTCTAATAATAATATTGAAGAAAAGTAGACCTTAGAAGGAAGCTAAATATCTAGCACCACCTAACAATGTATCTTTATGTACGCGTGGAAACCACACGTTAATTCACATGAGTCATACCTATATTAGCCAAATAAACAAGCCCAGGACCTCTCTGACATTGAGTCCAATAAGCATAGGAGTATTAGCTAAAATCTTCAATTGCTCAAAAAAGGTTGTTTGACTCCAGACTGCCTATTGGGAAAGATGCTCAGCCTCTCCTAACTCCTAAACAAGTCTGGGAATTGTATGGGATAGTGATAATTTAATACCATTGACATACCTTTTTTTTTTTCAAACAATAATAATTAATTAATAATAAGTAATTTTAAAAAATATATTGTGCCCAGATACTAATCTCAACATAACCCAAAGGAATGTCTTCTTATAAAGTGAAGAAACCATTGAACATGGGCACTTCTGTAATTTGGTGGTCCCTAAGAGTAATTTTATGAGCTGTTCTTTTACATTTAAAAATAGGCTGTTTGAATCACTTTCCGGGACAGCAAACCATCTCCTCCGTAATTTGAAAAACTCTTCAGATTTCCCTAGTAAACCTAGATTTCCAAGTTTGGTTGATCCAGCCTCTAGGGTTATATTAAGGCACACCTATCAGGCAGCATGAGACTAAAGAATAGCCAAAAAGGACTTGTTAAAAGACATTTATGAGCTTAAGTCTTATTGGAAGTTGATTGTTCTTTGACTGCTAAGTCATTCTGTTTGGCAATAGCACAGATAAAATCTTGGGCTTTTTTCCCTACTTCTCTTTGAGGAAGAGAATGTAGAAAAAGGAAGGAGATATCAGTGGCTGCAAAGGAAGACAAATGAAATGTTGAGATTACGACTCAGTATTATGCTCGAGTCTATCTGTGAAGTATAGAGAGCCTTAATTAGCAACAGTCATCTGCAGAAGGCCAAAAGCATAGTTTTATAGGAGTATGAGACAATTACATTAGTATTTGTTATTCCTTATTCTGTGTCTGACTTATTTACTTAAATGGCAAGCTCTTCAGAACTGACATTGTCTTCAGGCACTACCATGGTGAATGTGAATAACAATGTTTTCATACATGAGCATTCCAGGACAATAAACTGTGCATTGGTATGATTAGGTATTAAAGACAGAAGACACTGTTTAAAGTAATCTGAACACATGTATTTATTTTGGATCTCTCATCCATCATTATCAGGGAAGCATTCAGACACACGAAAAATCTTTTTTTTTAGTTCTTAGTTACATCTTCAGTCAAATTTATTTTCATTTACACCCAAAAAACTTTATCATGTGTGGTGTTACTCCAAACCCTCTTTATGCCAGGACAGAGATCTAGGATATTTTTTACCACTCAGAATGCTCAATATCCAGCTGGGAAGGATTTCCAAGTTACAGAATCTGAGCTATCATCCCTCAAAAACTGAGTTTGTAATAAGCCGGGTCCTTCAAAAATATATCAACAATACTGGAGGTCTTTCCAGCCCTGAAGTAGGAAGACATAACAATAACCTAAAATATCTTTGTTTCTTCTTTCAGCCCCAGTCTGAGTATTTTAAGGAACTTCCTAGAAACAGGGCACTGAATTTCATGTGAGAATTCTGTGACAATAAAGATAGGGGGATTTTATTTTTTTTTATGAATATGAAATACAGTGTATAAAGTAAATCCCTATCAGAGTTGCATAAAACCTTGGCGAAAGTATGACAATACCATCCTCCTTCCCTTATTATCAGTGTTGTAAACATTTTTCAGAAATAATATTCCACATCTGAAAAGGGGAATAGCAGTATATCCAAGTGGAATTTGTCCAAATCTACTCCACTAGGTTCTCATAGGAGCTTTAATGACCTCCACTTATACAAATGGACTGCTTAGTGCAGAAGAAATTATTCCTAGTATGAATGAAAAGGAGCCTTTGACAGGCACAGCCATTCACAGATTCACCAAATGACTAATAAAAATCACCTTTGTATCTGCTTTCTTCTGTGAATTACTGATGTTGCTGGAGACAGAACAAATTAGCAGGTCACAAGAAGAGAAACTCAAGCTCTAGTAAGTAAATTCGTTTAGCCCTAATATCCTATTGAGCTCCAGTCTTTTGCTTGTCTGTTTTTCTTGTGTAACAAAGAGCTCTTGGCATCAAGAGACTCGGCATCAAGTGTTTTCTTGAGGATTTTCTCCTTACCTTTCTTACCTCCAAACAGTCTTTATCAATAAGGTCTGAGCCAGGGGTCAGGTAACTTCACTGGAGGCAAGAAGAAAATAAAATAGACAGGAAAAGAAAGGGGAACAAGCCTCCTAAAATATGCACTTTTTTATACTTTATTTCAAACAGATTTTGGACGTACAGAGGCCTATTAACTGGGAAGAGGGGTGGGCAGTTTATGAAGCAGGAAGGAGAGAATGAGAAAGAAAGAGTGAGAAGAAGAAACAGGAGAAAGAAAGAGAGGTGCTGAGGGAAGGAAGAAAGAAAAGAAGGAAGGGCAAGGAAAGAAAGGCAGAGAAAGGAAGAAAGAGGAAGAAAGAAAGAGAGAGAGAATAGGCAGATTTAACACGAAATGATACTGCAATCATAATGGCCCCGAGCACACAAGATTTTTATCAAGTTAAAAAAATTGCAGTTAAACATGGAAATTCAAATTAAATATTTAATGAAAAGAATATTACTTTGCTGACTGAAACAAACTAGACAGCACAGCTAAAAATCAAAGCCCTGCTGCCTACTTACGCTTTGTCATTGCCTTAAGACTACCCACAGAGAGCACTGCTGAACTCAGGTTTCACAGGTTTTACCTTTAACTGTGAATTTCCATTCTTTGGTAATTGAAGGCCAGCCAGTAGAGATCTTTTGATGCTGCTTTCTAGGTGAATCTTTCTAAGGCCAAAGTTGCTTTTTAATGGAAAATACTACCCTATTTCTGCAGTAGAAAACAAAATGTTGTAGATAGCAGAGCACCTTCTTAAGCATGACCAGAACACATGGAAAGCAGCCAACCCAGTGATCCACATACACCTGTTAAAACTGCTGAAGTAGAATAGAAGATAAGCAGGGGAGCACAGCAGAGTATGGAAAATCAGCAGGCTACCAACAAGGCTGAAAAATACAAGCATTTTTTCTTCCTCTTTTTTTTTTTTTTTTTTCCCCTCTCTCACAAGTACTAACAGTAACTTCAGGGGGAAAAATAATAAACTGAATCTAAAGATTTATTAGATTCCACTCAGCTGGATATTTTACCTGAGGCAATGTATTGGTCGTGTGTTCTGAATGAGGCTATGATTTGACATAACAGTTGGGATTGTCCCATAACATCCCCTTTCTGATATACTTTTTTTTTCAGAACAACTGTCTTGACATATGAAACTAACAGCTCTTCTTCCAGGCAGCATTAATTCCTGCCATATCCTATACCAGTGGGATTAAAGACACTGCTCTGTGTTCAGAGAGCATCTAGCACAAATAAGCCCTGAGTCTCATCAGAGACTGGGAATTTTGCTGTTCAAACAGTAAACACAGAAGCAACAAGTTGATGTGATAAAAGAGCAAATTAACTCCTTAAGTACTTGGATATACACAAATCTGCTGGAAATAACCACAAGCGAAGTGGCTTTTATTCTTTTAATAGAAGACGTGTAAGCGTATCCAGAAACTGTTTCTAATGGGTGTCATCTTTCTTTGTGAGGAATTAAGTTTGAGAGACCTTCCTCTCCATTCTTTTTTCTCATTCCATTTTTTTTTAACTAACCTAAATTTAAAGGGTTTTTAAAGCATGCTCTTGTATCTGTTCTCTGCATCCTACTCTTGGCCTTTGAAGTGATTATGGTTAGTAACATGACAACTATTGCATTTCTGTATTGTTTTCTACTTTTTACCGCCAAAAAATAAATAGGTATGGGCAGTTTACTTAACATCTAAACATAACTTAATATCTTTAATGAGGAAAATTAAAAGGAAAGGCAATTAAATGGAAAGGCATTTAAAGGGAAAATTAAATTATTTTAGTATTGAAATGGTTACCCAAACATAAATGTTCGAGAAATGTAGTTTAAAGCAATTAGAAGAGGCAAGTAAACCTATCTAATCTTTTTGAATGCACCTATTAATTTTGATTAAAATTATAGATTTCTTAAATATTTATTCCTTAAAAACAAAATTATTTTCCCTCACTAGAAATGCTGAATAAGCAGCTGTAAAAAACATGGAGGTTTTATTTGTATCCATCCTAGTAAGATAAACTGGGTCAGTGCATTATTTCAAACAGTGGCCTTCAGTCATTCTTATTCTTTAACTATAAGTATCCTCCTGTCTATGCCAACTCTCCTGATCAGTGTTCAGGCACAGGGAAGGGAACAGCACATACCAGTAACAGTTTTCATTGTGCATCTGTCTGGACAGGATGCCTGTTTTACCTTGTGGATCTAAGTAACGTAAGCAGTACCATGCCATTCAGTCCCTGCTTTACTTACTAAGAGGCAATAAATGTTCCTGCATGGCCAAAACCAGATACTGGTCCCCTGCTCTCCTGTCATCCTCTGCATAAATGTTAATTCATCCAGTCTCCACTTACCAAATCAGCTAGTTCCTTTTGGAACCGGATTTGGAGTGGGTTCTGGGAGACGGGTTTGCTCCAGGAACAGCTTCCAGAAAGTACAGTGGAACAAGCTTTGAATTGCTCCCCACCAAAAAGTCATCTGGCATTATGCAGGAATGCTTATACCTTCAAATAATCTCATGTTTCATCTGCCATATTAAGGTATGCATAACTTGCATCATTTTCATGGCATAAAATAACATGTTCTGCAAGCTGAACCACAGCCACTATGCCTCTTATTCATCCATGCATAGACCCCCCCACACACACATATACATGTGGAAGTTTCATCTTAAGTTCAAAGAAGCCAAGAACCAAGTGCTTCATAGGAAGGGCACACCAGTCTGCTCAAGGAAAGGTGAGACGTGAACAACACAGATACATCACTGGAGGTTATTTGGAGTAGAGGTCAGGAAGCACTTCTTGAAATTAATGGTTTTACTATTGTGGTCCTTACCCATGTCCCCTCTTGGACTTCCTGCTGTCACAACAGGTAAGGATCCTATGGCAGTGGGTGGATTTATGAGCCCTTTTTCTGAAAAGAAGGCTTAGTTTATCAAAGCAAGCAAAAACTTGTGTGTCAGATGGAAATTAGTTTAATCTACTACTAGTACAAATTCAAACTACAGTCCTAGCATGAATTGATAAGTGATAAGCGATGAGAATGAACAAGTTCATGAAAGTGTTATTAATTTTTTTTCAGTAAGCAGAGAGTTAGATCAGTGTTGGATATTTTTAAAATACTGTCAGGAAAATTATGACCCATTAGCTATCTTCTGAGAATTGAACTTCTCACAGCTTTCCTAATATAGAGCAGAAAGTGATAAAATGATCTAACCCATCACCACCTGCTTCATTGAGACAACAAATAGCTTCATAAACAGAAGAACTAATGAAGCCTGGCCATTAATGAATTTGTGTCTCAAGTTTCTTTGAATCTTTAACTTCTGCTACATCTATAAGGCCTAAACCTGATCTTTGTTAGACTTATTAGACTTCTGCAGGAAAGAAACTTTGATCAAAGAGTGGAGTTTCTAATGCTTATTAATGCACAATCTTTGATTAACTATTTTCCCATAGATTAGGACAGTTACAGTGCCTCTCTCTTTTATGCTAAATATGTATTAAAAAAGGTTGCAATCTTGTATAGATTCCCTCAGGGACAGCCTAAATAAAGACTCTTTCCTCAGCCCATCTCTTTTGTGGGAAAAAAAAAAAAACACTCTTTTTTTTTTTTCTGTAAAATCTTCTTAAAACAGGCCAAGAGGCTCCTAATTTATTAGGGCAGAACGGATATGATCCCCTTGTCGTATCTCTTCATTCCTCTGCCCTTACTCATGTAAAGAGTTGGATCCCACAAAATTCAGTTAGGAAATACAGCAAAAAAATTAATGATTCTTCTCTATGTCACGAATCTGAGAAAGTGTTCTAAAGACTTAATTCAAGGGAAGAAAAAATAGTATGGATAACATTTATGGAATGCTTGTGTTAGACAATTCCTTGAGAAAATAGTAAATGTCTTAACTATGCTATCCAAAATAACATAAAAGTATTGGTCCAGCCCTTTATAAGACCATGAAATGGTGTTTGTACTACATACAGACAAAAATAAATTATCATAGGGGACACTATAAACGTGATTGGATGCTCAGACACCAACATGAGAATCCAGAGACTTTAAAGTTCTCTATCCAGTTCCGAAGTTCACAGAAGAACTTGCAGATGAAAACATAACCTTGGGAAAGGAGATTAGATATTGCAGTGGAAAAAGGCCTAAGAAGGATTAAATCAACCTTACTAAAGTGTTTCAGCTGAGATGCTAAAATGGATTAGCAGAGATCTCCAACCAACCTGTTTTGAGTTGTATCCTACCTACGCTGCTTTATCTTCATCTTATATTCCAATCACTGGTCTTTAAATCCATGTTTTATCTTCTAAGAACTGTCCCAGCCCAGAATTTAAAACAATGAATAAACCCACTCTTTTAATTATACTTAAAGTAGCAAAAAATGCATGAAGTTAATTAACCCATTGGTCTCTCTGCTATAACCACTCCCACCTGTGACAAGTCTTCTCCAAGGCTGTGAAATCCCATGCACTGCTATGATAGTACATAAATGAGACTTACTTGCCTTCTTGTGTCTATTGCTTCCACTCATTGCAGACAAGAGTGCTTTGCACTCCTCCATTCACATCATTTGTTCAGTGTGCACAATCTATGATGTTTCTGCCTTTTAGAGAATTTATGAATGTGCAGATGAACGTTTTCTTTCACACCAAGAGTGGTTGCTGACCCTCAGTGTTTTGCTTTCTTTTTCATTCCTTCTTATACTTGTTCTTTTTCTCTCTCTATGTCAGTAATATAAAATTCCCTATATTTTATATTTCCATGTTATGTTAATGATTTCTTCTCTGCTTAGCTGGCATTCTTTGTACCCTTCATTGTCCATTCTCAGTGCTATCAGAAATTTGAACAGTTCTTAGAATGTGCTTTCCACCATTTTCTTTGCAAAGGAGATTTCCATCTCCATTCTTGTCTTCTATCTGAGAGATATCAATGTGTTCACTGCTACTGAGAGGCAGGGCAGAACAAAGGTAAAGGGTTTACTCAAACTGACAAGGTACTGACTATCTAGAACCTTTGCTCATTTTGTTTTTATTTCTAATTGATGCATCATTCAGAGGTATTGGGTTCTGCCTACACAGAGAGGAACAAATGCCATCAAGCTGAGAGGAAGGAACCTCTTTGCTCTCAGACCACAAAAATGTACTTCAATAGTGTTAAATAACTTCATCTAACCAGGTACTTACTCCCTTGGACTTTCCCTTCACACTCTATAAACAGAAGTGGGTAAGCTTACCTGGTTCTGGAAAAGTGAGATTAAAAAAGCTGAGACTTCAGTAAAGAGCAAGAGGAGAGGGAGGGAGACAATATAATTCATACAGTGCTAAACTTTTTGCAAACTGAAAATCAGTGAGATCAGATTTAGGGATACTGATACAATAATCAAGAGTACATGTTTTACCTAAACTCTTTGACAATCAAAATTCACATTAAGAAACATGTCACCTGTCTTCCTTTGCTGTCTCTTTGTATGACTTTTCCTTTATCTCATCAGGACAGCTATAGTAAGCACTAAGGGCATTACCAAACTATATCACACAACATCTCTGCAAGGGGCAGAAAAGTCCTGTTGCAGACCCAGAGAAGCAGTGCGATAAGATTGAGTACTGAATACAGTCTTTCTGGTGCTTCAAGTTGGTGATAGACACATCTTTCTTCCCTCTCCTGTTAAATGATCCTAATCAACAACATCACGTTACTTTATTTCTTTAAGACTGGGGACCAGGCTCATGGCAGTTAAGGTGACATAAGCCTGGAAAAAATAAAGAGTTAGGCGATCATATTAAAGTGATGTGTGTTAAGACTGAGAACTGAATATACTGTGATAATTATTCATATTCTGAATAGAAACTGTCTACAATTTAAGCATGATTGTGTGCATTATATAGATGTATCTAATCTGCATTTACACTTGCTACCTTCAGTATAAATGTCTAGCTGTGGCCATACAGTTCAAGGGACACCCAACTACTTGTCTCATGTGTTCTGCATCCCTTTTCTGAGCTCTGTTTTGTCACAGTTATCCCACTGGCAGCATGGGTGAGGCTAGGCAAAAAGACTGATCTGGCTAAGCAAAAAGGCTGATCTTGTTGCATGAGTTGCTGTCACACTAGTGATCACATCTTGTAATATTATCTTTGCCATCTCAGCAGTGACTCCAAACTGAGACAAAGCTCAGAACTGTCACACTGGTTCACTTACAAGTACAATCTCCCCCTTGCATACAGAAATACCAGGAAGGAGGGATTCTAGCTCACAGCATTCATTTTTTTGTTAAAAAAAAAGGATAAAATTTGTCCTGATTAAAGTAACAAACCTTTACCTTCTCACAATTTCCACCAATGAAAAATTAAATTAATATGAAATTAAATCAAGATAATCAAAATCAGTCCCAAATTCTTTTAGTGTTAAAATAACAAACATGGAATCATACTCAAAAATCGGTACTCTGAGTCTGCTGCCTCTAGGATTGTACTTATTAGAGAAAAATGGTTCATAATGATATAAAGCAAAAGGCAGGCAATAAGGTAATGAACATCATCACACCTTACTTCCTTATAAAATGCAAGGGAAGAATTTGGCACCTCATACTAGAATACTCAAAACCCATGACCTGTAATGCAGAGTTAGAAAACTCACTGGTTTTAAACAACATGAGAGCTGAATATTCAAACCCAATCCATTCCATGAGTCTCAGTGACCAATAGAGGGTCTGGAGAAGACCCCTGTCTGCTCATAGTTTGCATTTTGGCGTACTTGCTTTGGTCATTGTTTAAAACCAAGTAGACAGATGGAAGCAAAAGGCAAATAAAAGGTAGATGGAAGAGGCAGCCATAGTAACTCCTCCCTTTACACAAAACAAGCTAAAAAGATGTGAGACTGGATGTGTACTTTTTCTGGCATGGTAGAGCACATATTGGTACCTTTTACGTTTCCACAAGTTCACAGACTGCTTGCAGTGAGGAAGTGAATTTTATGCTCTGATTATTGAAGCTGTTCATCTTTGAGGGGAAAAAAAAATCATGATTCATTGAACTATAAAGAAGCAGTAACACATTTCAGCCTATTAGTAGTGCATTAAGCTGGAAGGAGAGTCACAGATTCTAATCCTTGCTCCCTGGACTGGGTCTGTATTTTAACCTATGTGCATTTCATGTAGAAGTCACAACTATAGCCAGTGCTTGGATTTGTAGCATTCATTCTGGGAGCATGAAATCTCTAAAAAAAAATGCCTAATTATAAGGAGACTTCTGAATTACAGGGGAATTCACAACAAGGATTAAGTTCTGTTCTTATTGTGCCATTTATCTGGGTGAAGACAAACAAGGGAATAGTAAAAAAACTACAAGAATCTAATTCACAGGACTAAATTCTTAAGCAGAATAAAAACAATTTATTTCAGACAGATAACTGGTTCATCATTTTCAATACTGAATGTTAAATACTTCACCCTCCTCCTTTGGGGTTTTGTCCTGGCAGATATGTCATTGCCTATAATTAGACATTAGAAAGAGCTGTCTACCACTCCTAGGTCAGATTTTGAATCCTTACCTCGCTTGTCAGACCAATACATTTATTTTTAAGAAATGGACTGGAAAATTTCTGCTCCTAGTTCTGTGGGTCTCGTTCTCTCGCTCTCAGAATTTGAATTTGTCTGAAAAAGGTTGACATAATCATGAATAATTCCCACTGGGAGAACTACTGACACTCATTATGGTTTTCTATTCTAAGACTACTTCCTTTTTCTTTTTATTGTTAAAAAAATGTACTTTTTTGTCCTGAGAAATGCTAATTTGATTGGTGTATTCAAGAAAGGGTCACTGATAATTGCTCACAGAAGCTCCATCTCTCACAAATGAGTGTTACCTGAGAGATTTTTACATTATGTAAATATGCAACATGACATTGAATCTTATTTGTGATTGGATATTGCCAACTGTTACTCAACTTCTTAAATATTTGTTGAAAAAATGTCCCAGACTTTACAGTTTTGTAGGTATAGTGGTAATGAATTTTGACAGATTTGTGGTTGCAAAGGACTGTATTTCCCTTTTTGATGAAGGGAGACTCTAAGGGTTAAGCATGAGGGGCTCAGGAATCAACATGTGCCAAAGAATGACGGGGAGTAGTAGAAACAATATCTTATGCTATAACACATGAGAAACTCAATGTGGCCAGAGCAACATGACTGCCTTCTGTTCATACAGTCTTTGTTATCAGTGGACTCTATTTTCTTTACAAATCAGTGTTAATTTTGAGATGCCCTTCTTGTTCTTCTCAATGTGCACAGGAAAAACAAGTTACTGGCAGTTTGGGTGGCAGCCAAAGGACACACAAATGAGAAGAATAACCATATATGTTATCATTCTAATGACAGTGCACATACAGAAGAGTTGGAGTTAACTTTCTGGAAAGTTTCAGAAAATGTAGTCAATTTAACTCTATCAGGAACTAATACATGCATCCACTCCGGCTCCATCTATACTAGTAAATTAAACATGATCAGGAATATTGTCTGTCACTGAGGGCAACTGGTATGAAATGGTCCACAACCACGTCATTAAACCGGCCTATTCCCCAAAATAAGGTACCCATATCCAAACTGCATATTGGAGTCCCTGGCTCATGACTCCCCCTATCTAAAAACTGTCAGCACAGGCCAAAACCGTACTGAGACTTCTTCAATAATTCAGCAGTACAAGCAGTCAAGTTTCTGCACTCAGGAATATTTTCCTGGACTGGCTTAATTTACTGGTATAAGTGTACTCCAACTGGAAAAAGCCCTGAACTGGTCTTGGTGATGGAAATGACGAGCTGATATTTTTTTTTCTACTTTCTGCCACTGTTTATATAATTTCTGGATTAGGCTCAATACAGCTTTCACTTCTCCTTCCTGTTGATGCCACCTAGATAGTCAATTCCTGGGCTAGCAGTTCCTGGCAACAGTCCCCTGTGAGCCTCTCATGCAGCCCAGGATGGTCTAAGTAATGACTCACGGAGGCAGCTTCATCAGTCTAAAAGTAAATTTCTACTAAGCAGAAGTCCTCATTGAAGCTCTTAAACCCACAGAGTCTACAGATAGAAACAAGCACTTTGAGTGTACAACTCATCCCACTGAAAGGAAGACATCTAAAGTAAGCCAAGCAGTAATGTGTCCTAGAAGTAGTGATGGGCTCAAAGGTGATGTGGATATCTAAAATTAAGTGAGATCAGTCCCACTCAGATTATTTCTGCAGCAGAGGCATTGCTGGGGAGAATGACTAACAGTTTGTGATATCCATCTACCTGCCACCACATCTGGCATGCAGAAGCTTTAGCCAAACCCAGAATTAGTGCTTGAAAAAGCAGAAAACATTACCAGCAACAGAGTACTCAAAGACAGGCAATAAAGCAGGGGATGTCACTTTGCAGTCCACTAGATGTAAAGAATTACACCAGTTTATACCCGTCGATGCTGACCTACCCATAGGTACCTCATAGTTCTGTGTATGTCGTTGCAACACCACTAACAACAAAAACAACAAATCAAAACCAATGGATGTAAGGATTTGTGCTTTTTTTTTTTTATTTTGAAACATCTCTGATGCTTCTTGGTTTATTTTGCATGGGCTTTCTTCAGCTAGAACCATGGATTAGCAATCCTCCATTGTCTCTGAAAATCTATTGATTTAATAACTGGGTATGGAAAGGAAAATACCATTCGAGGGATTTACTTCTATGTCAAAATAACTAACTTCTCTATAAATAACAAGATAACAAAAAAGACTTCAGGAGGCTGTATTGGCACCATGATAGTAGCTGTTATATGCTATTGTACTTTCAGTAGGTAATTACTCAGGGAAAAGAGAGCAGAGTTCAATGTTCCACTGATGTATAGTAGCAGAAGAGCAAACAAAGAGATGTGAGATGATACCATAAACCATGAGGTTAAACTAGTTCACCAATTCTTTCCTAACTGCAAGTGGGACAGCCCAAAGCAGTAACATCATGTCATTCAAAACTCAATTATTCACATTTTCACTCTAAAAATATCACCTCCTTTAGCTTCTTGTAGGAAACAACCATTTTTCATTATACAACAGAGCAAATCTGATTCACTATATGCCATCAGTAATGTGAAACACCTTTATAAGCTTAACAGAAATAATAGGAATAGAGTAACTACAGTTTTCAGTAGTGCAAAACAATTGTTTCAGGAAAGTGAGCATACTTTGAATTAACAAACCAGCAAGTTTATTCCTTAAAATAATTAGTGATGGATTTCAAATTAAATCCATCAGCCATGAAAACCTTAAGTCATTCACCACTGAGCGTGTCATGCATCACGTGTTAGCAGAGGTAAAAAGCGATCTTATATTGCAGAAGCACTGCAAATACCCCTCTCTTTTACTGGTATGAGACAGTCCTGCTGTCTTCTATCTCAATTTTTTCCTTGCTTAGTGATGTTGGGAGGAAGTACATTAGGTGGGTAGCATCGCTGGAGCCATGTCAACCAACTGATTGTCCACTGTTTGTTACCATGGCTACCAGGCTGTTATGAAATGTGACACAAAGACACTAACTAGACCTTTCTTCCAAAGAAAGGGGCAGCTTTAGCTGCATTTATTCGATGGCCAGTCTTTTCAGTCTGTTATGCATGCTCTGAGAAAGCACCCTGTATTTAATCCCTCAGGAAGCTAGAAGGAAGAGTATGAAAAGGTGGGCTTCATCTCAGTTAAGTTCCAATGCCATTATCTGAGATATTTGTTTAGATTCCCTGTACAGTTAATGGAGAGAAAGAGACACTTTTGTGGCATCTCACCTATTTTCTTTTGTGGCATCTCACCTATTTTGGTACCGTTTAGATTAGGATGAGATTAATCCCACTCTAGAATTGCCTACGTTATTCTACTGATCATGAAGAAAATCCATCATTATTAGTTCAGAAGTTGACTCTCTACTATAGATGACTAAAGCTATTTAAAACCAAATTTTGTTTTCTAAATCCCATTCAGGTGGTAATGTGCTGACAAGCTAGGCCAAGGTGCTCTTAGGCACACACAAATACACGGTCTCAGTGTCTGCTCAGTGTCAAAGATAATAAAACTGTGTATATATGAAGTTTACACATTGCAAGTCTCAGGCAACAGCTGACCATGACTTTCCAGGTCCCAGTTTCTGGTATCTACTTTCTGCCTAAGTCCCATTTAATGAGTCAGTCTCTGACTTCTCTTCCAGATCTAGAATGCCATGACTGTCCCGTCATACTCAAAATCCGAAGAGAAAGTCTTCAAAATATAGATGGAAACGTTCTAATCTTCTCTGTGGACTACAAATGTTAAAGTAACTTCAAATCAATCAAGACACAACTGAAGGTAATACAGTGCTGAATAAATGAGGGAAACAGTACAGCACCTGATCGCTGGGCCTTCAGCTAACAAGAATAACAGGAGAATATGGTTTATCCCTGTCACAAACCTTTGTAAAAGAGAAAAGGATCTGACACATACTTATTAGTTTTTTACAGCAAACCAGAGGAGAATTGGAAGTAAGGGCCCTAATCCAAGTGCCAAATGTAATCCTACATTACACCGTAAGTCAAATCCCCATTCTCTATACATTGTACAAGACTGTCTGCTGGAAAAACCGTTTGTGTAGCAGAGGAAAAAGGTAGTGACAGGCTCAAGGCAATGTTACTTAGCATAATTTCACTGTTTCTCTACCATTACTTAATGTCCACAAAGAAGTAATTTTAAACCTAACCTGTCTGCTTCCGTTAATTTAAATTTAACAATAAAAGCTCAGGAGACTTTGTTATAAGCTTAGAAAAATATTCTCAGACTGGCACTTATAAAGAAGATGGAGTGTGAAGCACATATCTTTGAATCTCTTTTCTTCACCTAAGAATTGGAATACTGGCAAAGAGGCAGTTCCCCCAGGAAAGCCAGGCAATTTTCAGATCTAGTATTTCAATGAGCACTTTTTTCCCATCATGCTGGACATGCTTGCTTTACCATGCTGAGTATTCTTTCCTGTTACTGTGTATTTTTCATGTGCTTCCAAGGAATTCATTAATTTCTTCCTTTTTTATCACATAAAGATGACACTGGGCAGCTAGTTAGAAAATGTCATACATCTATCTGTTGGCTGTTAATTTAGAGGAGAATAAGAGATGAAGGTGTATCACGAAGCCCCTGTAGATACTTACAATCAGGTAAGACCTCCTCTAAGTATTTTTTATTCCAGCAGGTTATACTTCTCTTTCCTGAGTTAACAGAACAAAGAAGGGTTATTTTTTTTTTTAATTTTATTATAAATGGCAAAGGCCAATCCACAAATGGGTAAGAATTAAGCTAGCTGGAGTTCTAGAAATGAGATATGATTCTTGCTTTTGATGAGTCATAATTTTCAAGGGAATAGGGTATTTGTAGCTGGAATGGACTAGTTCTTGAACTTATCCTATAGGCCTTTTAATTTATGGCTTACATCCTTTTTTCACACCTGGAAAAAAATGCTCTGACCTCTAAAAAGCAGACTTTCAGTACATCCCATAAAACAGCAGGAAAGAATGCAGATTGAGAATGCAGCTCCAGCACCTTGCTCTTTAAAAAGCTTTTAAAGCCTGTCTAATTCATTCATCTTTTAACAAAGATGAATGCACACGACAGTTTTTATCCTAGTCTGTCTGGTAAGGCAAGAAAAATGTTAAATCAATGCCAAAGTGATCAGGGATGAGATCAAGATCAAAGTTCTGATCAGCCCATGGTGGATTATTCTGCCTTAAATATAAAACAAGAAATTATTTTAGGGAAAAAAAAAATCACTGGAAAAATAGAAATATGTCCCAGAATCGGCTAATGCATTTCACTACTAACATCAAGCAAATTTTAATCACTGATTAAATGACAGCTAGAGAGAAAAATCTAAACAAAACCATAGTGGAGGATATGACCACAATGGAATTAAAAGAGAATTAAAGTTCTTGAATACAAAACAGTACCTTAAGAGTTCAGATAGCCATGAGAAAGACAACAGGGGGGGAAACAAACATTCTAACCCTTAAATTGCTGTGAATGTCTTACATTTGCTGCAAAAGACTCATGGAAATAGATAGCAATACCCAGATCTTCAACAAGTTCTTTAGACTTTAAATCTCCCATTGATTTCAATGGTGTTTCAAGACCTTACAGTAGCTGGGCAACCATGCCTAGTGGATCTTTGATGTCCTTTTCAGAAAATAGAAAAGTAATATGTTCAAAGAAAATCTGAGTCTTTCATTAACTCTGACACTGATGGTTCATGCACAAGAAGTTCTTCTTCTTCCTACCTTATTTAAGAAAGCCAGTACACATAACTCGACTGGCTTGTTGTGTAGTATCTAAACTCACTTGTAGGCATAAGGCTTCTGTGAGCATGAAAATTCACATTTTTTGAATATTCCATGTAAATGTGAATAATTCATCATCAGCAGTGGAGGAGTTAATCACCAACAGAGAACAGAGTTGGTCTTCAGGTCCTGCACTCTGGAAGTGAATCAAGCTACTGAAATGCATGAAGACGAGGAAGTTTCCTAGCCGAGGGTCTCTCCCTGCATCAATAGAACTTTATTCTGCTAGTAGTCAGAAACAGTGTGTTAGCATATACAAATATTTATACCCTTGTCCTGTAGGTCCAGATACATATTCTGATTGACCTTTTTATCCTTTATATCACTCTGTTCTCTCCACCTGAGTTCTTGAATTTCATGAATCATTCATGTTCTCTTTTTCTTTTCAGAAAACTTTGCAAGTATTCTTCTCTCACTAATAATACTAGAAGTTCCGCTGCAATCAGCAATCTGTCCAAGAGTAACTGGGATAGAAAGGCCACATTTTTTAAAAGTATTACACAGTCTTGAAGAACATCTCCTGGTACTGGGAGACTATAATTTATACCATCAATTTTTTTCATACAATTCTAGACTGGGGTCCTGCTAGTGCTTTCCCAAACCATTCCTGGACATGGATTGAGGTTTAATGTATTCTGGGGACAGCAGACAGACCGCATGCACTCCCTGTTCTGGAAGCTAAGATAAGCAGGTGCCATTTCTTACAAGCTGATCTCAGTGCCCAGGAAAGTTGTCAGGCATATTTAACCTGTATAGATATAGTCAATACACCAAGCAGTTCGTGCATGTGCAGTGCTTGTTACTGGTACCAGTTACAGTAATTGTAACTGGTGGGACAGTTAACTGACTATCCCAAAATGACTTGGGATACAATCAGAATATTGAAATGCTTCCAAAATTCTTTGAAGTAAGATTTACATGGATTTTAAAGGGTGACATCTACTAACTGTGTTAATCATTAAGAGTCAAAAAGAAAACTTAGGTTCATACAGTTGCCCACAGTGGTCACCATCTGCAGGCCTGGTCTTTATATGCTGTATCAACACAAGAGCAATGAAATACCATATTCCTTGCACCATTTACCTGAATAAGACTTGCATAAATTCCTGTAATATCACTGAAGGTCATCGTCAAGTATCAGAGATTCTCACATTTTTTAGATTTGTCAGTAGGGATACCTAAGGAATATTAAACATCCAAACCTTTCAATAACAATTATCCTTATTAAATAAGATCCTTATCAGCTGTATCTTTAGTACAAAAGAAATTGCAAGCATCAAGACACATCCATAGCATAAATCCATAGCAGTTCCTGATTTCTGCAAGAGAATATTAATCAAGAAAAGTTTTAACTTTATCAACTGCACTAATGAAAAAGCATTTTCCATTACTTATTACACAAAGCTCAATGGTGTGAAGAAGAGCAAATTGTAAGCCTCCAGATTTTAGCTGATGTATTATTTCTTCAGCTTCACAATACTTTTGAAGTACCGTAGATTTCAAATTAGGGAACATACATTGTAAAGGGGATTTACAAAATAAAATTAATATCTGCCTGACTTCTCCATGTGGACATTGCTTGTCTTGAAATATAAATTGGTACATTTATGAAATAAGTTCATTTTTAGGTAACGATTATAGTACTTTTGGTATTTATTAAATCAAGACATTTTTACAATGAAAATGTGAGCACTTTTTGTAAGAGAAGTGACCGATATTTAACTGGAATTATGTAAAGTGTGGCATAACGATTCAGTTGTTACAAAAGCAGAAATCAAAAGGAAAAATGCATGCATGTGTGGAAATGGGATTTGGGCCTTACAACTGAAACAAAAAAATGTAAGCCAAAAATTGGACCTGATTTCCATTTTACATGGTTTCTGCCAGTCTACAGACCTTCAAAAATGTAACATTTATTTTGTGAATCTGGTTCTTTTAGTTTTAAGAGTTTGTTATAGTAATGAATGTTTTTAAACCAGCAATCTTTCCAAAATAAAAAAATAAGACTTCTAACTCAAATGACAGTCCAGAAAGCTTTATGCTAGACTGTTGTCTGACCTATTGACCATATGACATGCATGTAATATGGCTAAAGGCAAGTTATATAATGGCTTTTTCCATGTCACAGAGTACTTAATAAGATACCTTGACACTGCTAGATGAAAATGCAGCAAAATCCATATTCCATGCTGCATCTGGAAAAGCTCAAGAGTGTAAAATAGGTGTCTCTAGTATGCATAGCATACTCCTTCCTAGTTACTTGTAGTTGTGTCCCATGTTTTGAACACTCATTTTCTTATTTAGCACAGTTTTTGCATTTGATATTTAAACATTCAAGCAGGTCAAAGAAATAGCTCAGATATTTGAGTTTCCACCAAGCATAAATGATTATTCAGCAGTAAGGAAAAAAATATCCCACTGCTTTTCCTAAGATCTTCTGAAACTTCCCAAGATAAATATAGATCTTCAGACAAATGTTTTTGTAATACTTTCTACTACCAAATATTTTCTATAGCTTTAGCATTGACATGCTGCGTAAAGCAGCCTGGAGATAGGATCAGTGGTGGAGCCCTGGCTAATCTTCTGTGATGCCACTGGTTCCATGGCTAATTTGGAAGAAAGTAAATGTCCTTCAAATTTTCGGTCAAAAATAGTGTTGGTATTTATCCCACTACCACAGGACAGATGAAGATAAAGTTTAGCCACAATTCTTTATATAATAAGCAATATCTTAGCTATCCAGAGAAGGAATTGGAAGCTCCAAAAGCAGTGTGCTAGAATCAAACTAGAAATATGAAGTGGTAATTCCAAAACAAGATTCATTGCCAAAGGTGCTGATCTCAAGTACCTTCCAAGCTTTGGAAACAGCCAACTTCTGTGCCTCAGGCACCAGACCCAAACCAATTGGCAGCAGAGCATGAGTGTGAGTCAGCACCAGATTCCTATACCAAGGAGGAGACAGTAAGGAAAATAAAACCAGAAACAGGTTCCACTCACTCAGTAAAGGATCTTGCTAAGTAGTACAAACACAGATGACTCAGTGTGTCCAATGCAGCTAGACTTTCAGAGTTTCTTGTCATAGCAGAAAACAACACAGAAAATCTTTACACTGTCTGGAGGAGAAATGGACAAAAAAGTCATGACAACAATGTGTTCATTGTAATTTTTCACAGGGACGGAAATAACTACTAAATTAACAAAAGTAAACCCATGGGATTTGTGACTTCTCCTAAGACTCTTCTAACCTTGGTTTGGCAAGTCACTCCAAAAGTAATCACTATACCTCCAGTCTTAACAGCTATTTTTGCTTGTTTTTCAAAGGTTAATAATGCTTTCTGTATGGCACTGGCTTTCTGATAGCACAGCTTTGACACAGATTGCAATCCAGGAAAATGTTTCTTTGGGACTTTACTTAAAGCTGATCTCTTTTTAAACCATGAAAATGTTCCAGTCTCCAAATACTCCCTTACATGTTTGACACTAACCAACTTCCTTCAGCTCCTGAGCAAACACTATGTCCTGGTTTGAGGTAAAACAGGACCAATTTTGT
>VZSZ01013247.1:0-24532 GCA_013398815.1 Ibidorhyncha struthersii
CCCTGCGAGACAAGCTTTTCCCGTCTGCTGCCAGCAGGCCCAGTGTACCCTTTGTTTTGTTTGGCTTTCTGTTGATTGTATGTATGTAGCTTCCATGTTTCCAGAGTATTAACAACAGCAATGGCATTCCCCCCCAAAAGAGAGGGAGTTGTATAGTGTAAACAGAGGCACCTAGCAGTACAGGACGCCAGAAATACAACCCACGAATCAGCCCAAGGGCAGCTGTATTGTGTTTAAGGTGAGGAGCTCTGCTTTGGATGGCCATGCTGCACTCTGCCATATGGTGGATGCAAATGTCAGCAGGAGCTACTGCACACTCCCGGGAAAGGAGCGCATCGGCTGCAGCTAGCTCCCCTCTGTTAACATTTACACAAGGATGACTGTGCTGTCCTCGCTGAGCTCTTGATTCTGCTCCCTGGGACGCTCTCTGTCTGAGCATCACACAGTAACTGCAGAGCTCTCTACTTCGGTGACCACGCAGGCTTAAAAAGAAGGCGGCAACATTTACATATTCACAACACTGTTATTGTAAATACAGGCTGTGGTAAGAGTCTGTGAGTGTCTCCTCTGAATCAGAATGTAAGTGCTGTGGGAACGCGCAAAGTCAAAAGTGTGCAGAAATGTTAAGTCAATTTATGAGCTGTAAATGGAATTGAATCAATGCAAAATTGCATAGCTGATCATTTCCATGCTTCTTAATAGCCTGTGTTTTTTTAATACTGATTTTATACAAAGTGTGGTTATTCACTGTGTTGAACTATTTTGTCATTTTATAATGTATCTATAGTATACATATGGGCTGTACATGAAGTACGTCAGAAACACTTACTAGCCCATAGATTTTCTGCAGTCAGAGTGACTTCTGACATCATAGAGCTAAAAAATTAAAATGGCGGGGGTGTCCTGAACTTTCAAACAACAGCAACATCTATTTTTCTTTCTCTTTGCTTTGTATTAAGGCTCTGAGCCGATGTTGTGGCAGCCTGGGAGTAACAGTGCACAAGGTCGGGAAACCACAGCCCCACGCTGAGAGCACGAGAGGGCATAAGGACAGAGCTGGCCTGTGCCATCAACAGAACCCTGCCAGTCTGTTTGCTGTATGAGACAGTCACAGACGCACAGAAGATTTGTCTCAGAGGACCGGCAAGCCTGAGGGGAGTGAGAAAAATAAATGGCAGTTAACGTAGATTAAGTATTGGGCTTATGATTTTGATTGTGAGTGACTACGATTCACACCGATATGCAGGTGATCATCAGAATGAATTGGTGAAGTTTTTATTTCAGTAGATGACAGCAGCCTCGTTCTATTTATTCAACCAATCGGTCACGTTTGATTAGTTTAACTATAAATCTGAAATAAGAATTCCGAACAACCATTTCTGATACTATGAGCTAAATGGAGAAATCTCTTCAGGATTGCCTCCCTTCCTGTCCCAGCATATCCCCATATCATCCCTGCTGGGGACAATATCTCTCTTTTTCTCTCATTGTTTTTATGCTGGGGATGTTCTCTGTCTCTCAAGCTTTGCTTCTTTCACCTCTGCAGGTGCTTGGTGACAGCTTCAGTCCTCTAAATCTCTCCCTAGACCTTCACAGTACAAATCTTTTGCTTTTGTCTAGATGAAGCCCCTGGAGCTTTCCTCAGAGGCAAGGAGAAGCTGTAGCATGAAGCGGTTCTACTGTTAAACACAATTCAAAAAACATACAAGGGAAAAAGAAGTCAAGAACATGAAGGAAACAACAGTGTATTTCTGCTGCGTGCTCTGCAATCTCATCAAAGTAGGTCCTGAATTCTGGTCAGAGCCTGACTGACTTGCTTTTTGCACAGCAATTTATTTTAAATTGGGCATAGTGAGCCAATTCTGTGCACTTATGAATGCACACAGCTATCGCAATCTGCCTGAGCAGCACAGAGGGGGTGGGAAAGCTTGCTGGAGAGACATCCACTGCACAGGAGGCATCCCAAGCAGGTCAGAAAAACACTGCTAATGACTATACTGTGATGTGAACATTCATCTCCTTTTCAATGAATTCATTGTGAGCATCAGGCTCTCGGCCCCAAGGGTATCTTTTTGTGGAACCCACGATAAATTCAGACTGAATGCAAACTGCTGTTTAAAAACAGACACAATTCAAAACCTTGGAGTTATGAGTATAGTCTCAAGGCTGCAAACTGAGGCAGTGCTAATGTCAAGTGATAATTTTAAATGGACAAAAGGTTCCTGAGAGTGCTGTTGGCTTTTGTTTAATTCTGAGAACCCTTCGGTGCCCCTGAAAGAAATGTGAATTGGGAATATTCGAACCACACAGGACCTGACCTTTCCTGACATAAACTCATCTCCATATGTGTCTTAAATCAGGGCTGGCTGTAGGACTTCTTCAAGAGGCTTATTTTCAAATGACTTAGGGAGATAGCTGAACACCAAACATTTAAGGTTATTATTATTACATAATGGTCTGGATGGAAACCAGGACAAACAAAAGCTACGTCATTGGAAGAAATTCTCAAAAAGTTTTGAAAGATACATTGTTCTCATAGTTTATTCAAGATTCATTTTCCCTGAAAAAATCATCCTAATTTACTCTTGGGTCTATTCATAAATTGGAATTATTAGAAATTCATCTTACATTATTTTCAGTGGTTCATCATGTTTCTCTCCAACAATATAGTGAAGCCATTTTAAAAAAGAGAGAAAAGCCAGAATTCTGCAGTGGGAGAGGACTTGGCTAGGTACCCCTTTATTTCTTTTCCTATTCACATGTTTGTCTTGCTAAACAATAAGAATATTTGTCCGTTATCTTTCTTTCTTTTTGATAGAAGAAAATGTTGAGAAAGAGGTACAAGTCAGGACACCCCTTGTTACAAAAAGGCATAGAGTTTTGGAATAAAACACAACAGAGACCTCAGGCTTCCCTTTCCTTCTAGCCACTGCTCAGATACCTACCTCACAGAACCCGCACCCTCATGGGAAAGTTTGCTGTCACAAACATTAGACAGATGGCAGCAAGTCTCTTTCCAGCTGACCCTGTTTCTCAAATTCTGGTGTCCAACATGCCCTCCTGGGGTGCTTTCCAGAACTCTGGGCTTCACTTAGGTAGGCTGATGAAGACAGTAAGAATCTGGGCTTAGCTAATGAGCTTTTGAAAAGATTTCATAGGTCATCAGAGAGAAAGAGAAATGAGAGAGGGAGATTTGTTAGCTCTTCTGCTCCATGTTACCAAGTTATCCTGTCACAGACTTTTGACCTAAGAAGTAAGCTCTGCAGTCTTCTTTTATTTTCTCCAGTCATTGTATCAATCGTGTCTTGGAAGATTAAAATTTAATAAAGAGCAATGTCTAAAAAAAGAAAAGCCTGAGTAATAGAGCAAGTAGAGCAAAAGACTGAGCTGCCTTTATGCAGGGATATGATACAGATGTCGACCACAAGGAACACTGAATGAGCAGAGGCCAGCAATCAAGTGTGCTACCCATCAGGGGTGGCAAACAGGCACAGGGACAGCAGGGGAAGGCATTAGACCTCAGCTGTGTTGCACAGTTCTGAGGATTCAAACAGGAACACCCCGTTCTTTTCAACTGGTCGTGCACAACTATGACCTGTGTACGTCTTTGGGAGAGACGGACTTTTTCTATAAAGAAAAAACATCTTCCTCCACTCCTAGCAAGCGAAATGTTATTGGACATGTGAGCTTTATGCTGTGTATCCAGATGCTAATGGCAGTGTTCTCCTGCAAGGTAAGTCTCAAAATACGGAAGCTGGAAGGGGTCACCTGAAATCTGGAGATAAAAAATTTCATGCCATGGAAGTCAGTGAAAGATTTCCATGGGAACAGCAAAAACGTGGTAAAATCTATTTCTGTTAACAGACATATATATACTTGCTCTTTCCCACGTTTTGTTTTTTTTTTTTTTCCTTTTGTTGTATCTCTCTCTGCTTCAAAGGCCACTACTGTGTTGTTTCTGGCAGGTGACCAGTTAAATCCATAGCTCTTCAATAATTTGTCAGGAATTCCCAAAACAAAGGAAATTTTGATGTGGTTCTGACGGACATTTACCCCATTAATCTTCTCCCTTGACTTCAGGTGTACCTGGCTCTTGACACTTTAATAAAATCCTAAATCCTTGTAACTCACCGGACCAGTTGTGCGTTGTCTACTGGTTGGGTTGGGAAAAGGAGGGGAGTCATTTCAGTGTGGACTCTGCAGGCATCAGGCTGCATGCTGAAGTGTGGGATTTGATTGCCCTCATTATGGCTGTTGGTGTAGCTGAGACTGATTATAGCCGTAACATCTCAAAGGCTTTTGTAAAACCCAGAGTTTGTTCCTATGATCTCCTGTGGTGGTAAATTATAGTATGAATACACAATGTGGCAGAAAGTAATAATCTTGAGTAATGTAGCTGATTTTATTGCTCTTTAATTTCATTAAGTGTATTCTTGTCAGGCAAGGGACAGGCTTTCAGCTCCTAGGAGCAGATGCTCACTTCCTAAAGCTAGACCTGAAATACTCATCATGAAGACAGAGGCCATTTGCACAGTCTGGACCCAAAGGAGGAGGGATGTTGGCATTTTTGGTTCAGAATAATTTCTGTTCCAGAATAGATGTATGAAAGAAGACAGCTACTAGTTTATGGTCTTTACGTCTCCGTTCTTTACAGACTGACATCTCCTCCCACTCTGCTCCCACATGTCCGTGGCAAGTGGTGCCTAGCAGGGCTCACCTGGCAGAGTCAAGCAGGAGGTACGAACGGGAGTGATTTGGCAGAGACGATGCCAGGGAAAAGCCTTGCTGTGTGCATCTAGACTTCAGCTCCTGTCAACAGCAGGCTGATCCCACAACATCATGGAAGAGGGAGGTTAAATCACTGCAGAGAAATGTGATTTTACACTAAAATGACAGACAAGACACCAAAGATGTTGAGGCAGAAGGATTTACTCCTTTCTGCTGACACTGCTGTAAAATAACTGGGAAAATGATGAAACAAGAAGTATTATTTTTTAAACTAATGAATGAAGGTTTCTCAAGGCTCGTCTGATATTATTGATAAGCACCTAGATTCGCTTACTCACACACAGATAGATAAAGTCTGTAAGAGTTTATAAGAAAAAATGTATTGGAATGAAGAGTCTTTCCATATAGAGGAGCAAAGAATTTTGCTCCCGAAGGTTCCTGTTTCTATTGGGTATTAGTATTAGGAATGCATTTTTCATTTCCAGGGAATGTAGAAAAGGTTAATGCATGTTATCCAGTGAAGTGTATCCCAATGCTGAATAGACTTACTTCACTTTCCATGTGACTTTCTTTCTAATTTGTGTACTAAGGAGGCTCATAAACTCCATAAGTCCTTCCCCCTCCAACACTTTCCTTAATACTGTCTTCCAAATTTACTAAAAACCTCTAAAAATCTTAGGGAAATTGAATCAAAGGTTCATGATGAAATGATGAAGAGAAGCAGCTTTACTGATTATTTCTAAAGACATATCTTCTCTCTGCCACAGCAAAGTCTGCATTGTACCATGAGGCACAAAGACAACACACTCACAGGCTGAGCTCTCAGGAAAAGACTGCAGCTCCACCCTGCCCGAAGGCACAGTTCAGACCTTACCCGATGGGGCTCCGAGACCCTGGCAGAGTTACAGTTTTATCATTTTTTAACTGCTGATCCTGTACATGGTACACAGAGGGACCCTGTGTCCTGGACTCAGTGCAGGACTGAGGTTTTATTTATTCTTCCAATAGAGTACAAGGCTCCTGCTCTGTGCTTGGAGCACCTTTCCTTGCTGCCTTGCTTTGCCCTGGAGGGCAAACGCAGGACTTTCCTCTGCCTTGGTGAATCTGAAATTTGGTGAGACTTATTTAAATGGCTGTGTGGGATAAGATGAGGCAACAGTTACTGGTGGTCACTCAAACAGAGGGTTTATTATAAAAACGATACAGATATATTTAATGTGCATCTAGTGTTCTTTTCTTTCACCATATTCAGAGACTTCTGGACATACTGGATAAATTCTTAAAGTTTGATCATCTATTCTTTACTTGGAAGACTCTAGATTAAAAACTGTGATTACAGACAAGTATTAAGGTAATAAGATATTTGACTTCGGAAATTGAGTCATCTTGTACATTTTCATAT
The DNA here is from genome assembly GCA_013398815.1 of Ibidorhyncha struthersii. Taxonomy (NCBI): domain Eukaryota; kingdom Metazoa; phylum Chordata; class Aves; order Charadriiformes; family Charadriidae; genus Ibidorhyncha; species Ibidorhyncha struthersii. The sequence goes on from VZSZ01013247.1 coordinate 6,131, forward strand.
ATCATATAAATATTATATTAGAAAAAATTTGGACTAAATTTGAAGGAGGAGATGGCAAAAAACTAGTTGAAGGAGATCCTGAAGTGCTACTACACATATGTGTACACATTTCCATGTTGCGACCCCGGTGTGGTAACCTAGTCTGAAATGAATTCTGAAAATAGTATTAGTTTATACAAAATAGAGAGCCTATATAGACTCACCATAGAAGCAGAAAGCTTTGTTCAACTACCTGATTAAAAGATTTTTTCCGTAGCTCTTTAATCAATTTTTATGTGCTACATCCCATTAGTGGGTTCTTAAAGAATAAAACATTTTAAATATATAATACCAAATAAATTAGCTTCAGGTTTGACAAGCCATTGACTATACACAAGATAAGAAGTAAGTATTGAGAAGAATGAAAAAATTAGCAAAGCCTAAACTCCTTTATGTATAGCTTAGTTATTACAGCAGTACTAGAGAAGGAAAGCAATAATTATAGTGGCTAATTCCCCTTAGAATAATACAGTGCAGTGAACTAATTTCTCATGTGTGTGCAATATTGCTCTCTACTGGCTGCTGACTGGATAGGAAGAGGCAAAGTTTAACCAAAGAAGCCCTCATGTGGTCTATCGAACCCTGAACCTATCTTTAAGCTGACAAAGTAATTCCTAAGAGGACTGATCCAACCAGCAGCATCCAGCTGACTTTCAAAAGAGTTGCTGAACATCCAGCTCCTTTATTACAAAGGCTAAATAGAGATCAAGGGTGAAAAATTCAGGTGATGCAGTCTTGGAAAATTTTTTCCAGTGGCTAGCAATCTAACAGGAGATGGTATGACATTACAGCGATAAGGATAATACTCACTGTGAAATAGAAATGAACTGTATTATTGCTATTAGTAAAAGGAAACCTCTTTTCACCCACATGGAAAAGGTTTGAAATTCTGTAATAAATACAGTACAGTTCTAATCTCTGCTCCCCAGGTACAAATGTATAATTTATCTCAGAACTACGTCTGCCATCTAAAGCCTTTGGCATCATTATTTTCACATTCAAAAAAATTATTACTGAATGGAAAGAACCTATGAAGGAGAAAGAAGAGGTGGTATAGATCCCAACTCTGTTAAATATTGCTGTCTGTAAGTTCCCTCCAGTCCCCACAGACTTTCCTGGTGATATCTTAACCACAGAGTTACCTAAATATTATGCTGCTGGAAATCGATGAAGGACTAGCTCCTCTGATGTATGTATGTGGCTTTCACACAAACTTGTTAGAGATGTGCAGGTGATGAAAAGAGCAAGGTGTAAAACAAGTACTTTCCCTCTTCTTCTTCCACTACCCCAGCTGCATTCTGACCTCTGAGCCAAAATGCTATATGAATAGCAATGTGCGCTTTCAAAGACCCAGATGAAGTCTGACAGTAGTGATTGCCCACAGAGAGGCCTAGAAACTTACAAACCTGTTCCTGACTATAAAAGGGAGGGGAAAAAATATTCTGGGGCATGTAGAATAGTCAAAGATGGTTTGAACTATTGTTAGCTAATCTGAATAACTTTCCTCACCATCTGATAGACATAGGAAAATTGTATGGAGAAAACCCGTATCTTTTCCACTTTCACACTATCCTTTTTGAAAGAGAGACCAGAACTGCATACACGCGGGCAGTATTCAAACACAAACTTATCTAGGTAGTATTCAGGGGCATTATGATGTTCTCTACTTTGCTTCCTAAATGGATCCTTATAACTCCCAACGCTTTTTTTTATATGCAAAGATAAGACCTTTTTCTTTCTCCAGATGCATCACTTCACAATTATTTACACTGAATTTTATTTTCTAATTTAATAACCACTCCTGTAAGGGCCTTATGCTGTTCTTCACAGCCAGGCCTCATCCTTTCACCCTCTGCTACTTATGAGCATCAACAAGTGTTGCCATTTTACAAGTCACTCCTTTTATATATCATTTATAAGTGTGTTGAGCAGTACAGATGACAGCACACATCTCCAAAACTCCCTGCATGACCATGAGACTCCCCTCACCAGCCATTTATTCATACACTTTTTTCCCAGCTTTTGGACATTTTTTTAATCCATAAAGTACCCTTCTTTTCATTCTATGGCACCTTTGTTTCCATAAGAGCTTTTAAGAGCTCTTGCTGATAAACCTAGTTGAAAACATTTTAGAATATAGTCTACACCAGTTGGGCTTTGCAGTATCTCAGGGTTCAATGGAAATGGGATAAAGCCATTACAGAGCAAGATGGGGTAACAACATATAACCCAGACAGTTACTTTACATCGTGATGACCTCCTCTATGCAGCTAACTTCCCACAGGGAGGACAGCGAAGACCCTTGACTGATAGCCTGGAGTGGCATTAAAAATAAAAAGGTAATATCTTTGCTAGAGTTTTAAAAGACCATCAGTTGCAGTATCTCCTACTGGTGAAAACCAGTTTCAGGACCAGCCAAAATATGATCCTTAAGGTTTACCCAACCTGCCCCAGAAGACTGCCAGAGCTCATTCATTCACACAACTTTACTTCAGATTTCTACAGAGATCTGAGGGAATGGAGTAAAAGGAGCTGGCAGTGTCACAGAAATTTTCAGAACATTTGCTTGGTGTCTATGAGAACATTTTCTTGGGCATTTAAAGTATTTTAATGTCAAAACCAAAATGAACACTGATCACAGTGAAGTGCAGCCAAAATTCGCACTTCTTTTTTCATTGTTATTTTCATCAGCCAAAAGAATCATTTGATAAAAGCCACTCATTTCCTACTGACTGCATGCTTCAGCAGCGTACATCATTCTTTTATGAGCTGAACCTGGTACAAAAGTAGACTTCCTCAACTTAAAATAGTCAAAAAGCAGAAACTAAAGATTTTAAAAGGTAGGGTGAGAAAAAAAAGCTCTGACTGAACATCTCAGAGGGTCTTGGTCTCGACTGAGGTGACTTGGTGACTGAGGTGACTAGTTTTGCTGTTTGATTTATTACTGTGTAACTCTAAAGCTAAGTCAAGAAGGAAATCAAGTGGCCTCCAAACGTCAGATAACTCAGATGGTCCTTCTGAAAACTGAAAGTTGTGTGTGAAGAAGACAGGGACAAGATCAAAAGTGAATGTCTTGTCTCAGAAGACAGAAAAATACACGGCTCTGGAAATCGTGGAGCCAGTTCAAGAGAGGACACACCGTATATCAGACAAACAGATACTGTCGGCTGTCTAAGGAGCTTGCACCTTACTGTCCTGAAATGCTGGACTGATTTGAAGTATGATGGGGCTATGACTTATGAGAACTGAGTAAATGGTAGGGCTGGTAGGGATGAAGGCAACTTTGCAAGAGAAAAATGGATCATTATAGGGAAAGAAAAATAGAAACTGCTGGCCTGAAAGTCTACAAGCTGGTCCTGGAAGAACACAAAATTTGTTCTTTCTAGTAAGATGATCAACAGATAGCCGAGGGAAACTTGAAAAGAGAAAAACATGACACGTTTTTAACTTCTTAAAAATAATTTCCTTCTGTTCCGCTTGTAGAAAGCCAGTTCACTTATCTAAAGGTTTATGATGCACTGACTGGGAAAGTCGGGTTAGAAACCACTATTTAAAATTATTTACCTCTTTTCAAATTTCTTCAATTAAATCTAAAGAAACAGAAAATTCTAAGCTTTCCTAAAACACATTTCCTAAAAAATTCCAGGAAAATATTACAATATAGTCTGCATTCAGCTTGAAATTGGACTGATTCTGCTAGGGTATCTTTCAGCATACTTGAAATGAATTAGAAAAAACATACAAGATCGACAGCACTGACAGCCAACAATCCTGGCATGGCCCCCTCCTCTTTTCTTCCTATCTTGGAACAACAGTGTCCCAGTGCAGTTGTCTGAAAACGCTGTTCTAAGAATCTGAGGCTTTGGTATCCTTAAAGATAATGACATTATTAGAATTTTGTCCCTTAAAGCTTTGTCCATTAAAAATTCAATTGAACAGGAAGATGTTTCATTGCTGCCAAGTAGAGAATGGAAGATGACCTTTTTATTACCTTTTTCTCATTTTTGAATTTTGAAATTTTGACCAGCCTAAAAGTTGGATGAAAAAAAAACCCACTTCAGATTAAATTTCCATGCCCTTCAAAGCACTCAAACCCGTCAGCACGCCCCAGCCTGATGCCATACCCATGCGTAGGCTGGTGTGGCACCCCTCCCTTAGCCAGGCAGGCAGATGTGAGCGTGGCTGCTCTGAGGAGAGAAGGCTGGATGAAGGCTGAGCATTCCTGCTCAGGGAAGGCAGAGCAGAGCAAGCCAGGGAGACGAAGCGGGGACAATAGGGAGCCTCAGGAGTCAGATTTGCCCATCCACAAGTGGCACAGTTGTCACCTCCTCCTCTTCCCTGTCCTCTGAAGAGCCAGGGCTGCTGCTGCCGGCAGGGCTTGCCCGGCAGGCCGAGCCCTGGCTGCACCATTTCACCCCCCACCCACTTCAGTCCATGGCTTAATAATCCCCAGCAGGAGTATCGCCGCACCAAAACTCCCGCGACTAGACACAGAAGAAGCAATTAAGGTTAGTATGACGGCATTTACCTCTGCACTACTAGTCTCTGGTGAGCATAAGCTAAGACTTTTAACATCATTTTTTTCCATGAAGGTTTTGCATTTAATTATAGAGTAAGGGCACTGTGTGTTCCAAGAGCAATCATCTTACTGACATGTTATTCTGAAGCCAGCCTTCATTCAGTGTGACACATGCTGGTTATGCACTACCAAATAGAGCTATAATGAAGTGAGGCTGGGGAAAAACACGTCGGAATCTGAAGTAATGCCAGCTAAGAAAGCTTATCTCTACTTTATTATTATTATTATATTTAATAAATAATCTTTCATGCCTACAGAAGAAAGAAACAAATGAGAGCTTTCTAGGGTAGATATAAAAGCCTTGCATAAAAAAATATGTTTACTGAGTTACAACTGCTGAACTTTCCATTTTGCTCTAAAGAAAAAAAAAAAAAGAAAAAGGAAAAAAGCAGGCTGAAACAAATGGAAAAGTTTACAATTACGATGTGAAGAGGAACAAAACCTTCTTAAAGTAGGAGACAAGAGTATGTTCCAGGTCATGGCTTACGAGCATCTTTGGTCAGGATCCAGCATTTTGTATAAAGTGCATCATGAGGTATTATGTTTAACTGCAGGGCAAGTTTAAAGATCCATTGAAGGACCTCGCAAAACTTTCTAAAATAACTAAATATTGCTGCTGACCAGCTTGGGGGGCGGGGTGGGATTTTTTTGACATCTTCATCTAATCGGCCTTCTTAAAAGGATTCCTCAGTCACCATCTACAAACCCGAGGCTGCAAGGTGGCAAGGATCCTTATTCTTTGCTGGGTCAGTCCTGCGAGCTGCAATGATGTGGCTGTTATTTAAGCAAGTTGTGAGCTGTGACTCTGCATTTTTCAGTGAACTCTCTTCATTTCACTTCTGCTGTATCCTGACAGTCTCTACCATGTTTGTCCCTGTTGCCTAACAACTGCACGCTGACTTAACGCGAGGTTTCATTGCGTCGTACAGGGTGCATAGCACCATAAGTTCCTGAGCCATGACTGGGGCTCAGCCCTGTTACAGTATAGGGCTTTTGTTTGTATTCCTGAAGTAAAGTAATGAGTGCAAAAAGAGATCAAATTTTTCGGATGTTGCAATAGGAGCTCTGAAGATTTCAAAATTGATGGCTATTCTGTATATATTTTCAGGGTCCTTACTTCTCTTTATTTCAAGACAAAATCTGTCACTGAAGAATGTATTGCTCTTTCAGTATAAACAAATAAGTAGAGTTTCATTTTTCAGTTTCCGAACGACATAAAATTGATCTTGAAATAGAGAAAATCTCATTCATATTTCCTAGACTTAGCGTTTTCACACCTCTCTCACTCACTGTGGGCAAATACCAAGCCACTGACACAATAACAGCACTTGAGTGCGCATCTCTCTTTCCTCACTTCTCCTCGTGTCATGTAGTATAAGTGCATGTATTCTATAGGTGAATCCATGGCTGAATAATTTACATTGTTGTACAGGGAGCTTATTATAGAAACAGTATCATGAAACATCCCTGTTCAAAATTAGGGCATGGTCAAAGCTTTGAGAGAGCTCCATGAGGTACACTTTTTGTCACAATTTTTATTTCTGTTTTATGGTTCTTATTATAAAAAGACATGGCATAGATTATTTTGTGTGTTCTAGCTACACTCATAGAGATGCATTCTTTATTATTTCCATAACACTCTTCACATCTGGAGGATATTATTTGCATAGCAACAGTTTCTACCAAGACCAGCATCTTAAACTAAATTCCAAGAATATTAACTCACAGCAGTGTTTTATAGCAAGCTCAATGTGACTACTACTCAAAAATAAAACAATTTCCTAAGCAAATGTGCTGATTTCTGTGTTGTACCTGGAAACACAACTTCTGGGGACAGAAACAATCTGCTTGGAAGTTGACTGTGTTCCTGTGAGGACACGTTACGCTCAGTGCCAAACTGGTTATACCCTCACTCAATTAATTTGTAGTCTGTATAGGCCAGCCCAATAAAACTGGAGTATAATATAGTAAAGCCCCTTTTACTTCATCCAAGAGACATCAGTTCCCCACATTCCAGTAATACACAGCCCCAGAGTCAGATATGGGAAACATGTAACAGCCTTACAAACCGTGAGCTTGGACTGAGAGATGAGAAGCTATTCAGATGATACTTCATCCTTTTACTAACTTTGATTCTGACCTACCCCTCAAATTATTACAAGTTATTATGGACCTACTTCAGCAAAAGAACGAGACAAAGATTCCTTTATCATTAAAATCAAAGCACTTTTCCATCATGGTTTTGACATAAATTCTTCTTTACTTTTAGCACGACCTGGCACAGCAAGAAAGTCTTCTGACAAAAACATTGCCTTGAGGAAACTTTTAAAATTTTTTTACCCCATACATGTCTTTGTATCTTCTTTTTTATATCCTCAGTTTTACATGATTATTTCTGTTCTCAAGCACTTCCAAACTCATATGTCATTCACATATTAGGGTTTCCAGTTATGGTAACACACATCATCTCTTCCCATCTATGGCAAACCAATATCAGCGCTTATTACTACTGTAAAGTAATTATTGCAAATTAATCTTGCACTTCATTACAAACCCAAAAGAAATTAAAAACAAAACAAAACAACCCCAACACCCTAGAAACCTCATGGTAGCAATCTGAACAACTCAAAAAATAGGAAACTTTTTTCATTTCTAAACCAACAGAGTCATTATAATCTTCTGAGTTATAGAGTAGCTTCAGTATATGAACATATAATCCCTTATAAAACAACTTCCTATGCCTAAGCCTTACTTGCATTTCTAAGAAATTTTATTAAAGACACCAAAGCCCTCCATAAAGTTGACACTACAATGTTTTCTCAGCAAAGTAATAGTAAAAATAAAAAATCTAAAATACTGTCACTAAAATTCCAGAGATTAACCTCACTTTATTTAAGTCAGAAAACTAAAACAAATCCAGTATACCATGACATTGTTTTAGTAAGAATAGGCAGACTATCAATTTCTCATAGCCATGTTGTCAAAAAAGTCCTTTCAGACAAGACCAGTACTTGAGTAAGAAAGTGTATCTGCAGGAAATAAGCAGAAAAGTTCTCACTGTCATGAGGAGATTTTTCCTTAACTAACCATTTCAGAGCTCTAGAAAAATCCTGGAAAACGCTTGCTGATATTCTGTTGCTAGAAAGTTGCCATGGTATTGAGTTTTACTGCTGGCTTTCTTTTCCTGCGTGAAAGTGTAGCTTATTAGATTCTCCATATGTGCTATGTTTGTTAAACTAGCCAAAGATGTCGATAATTTTCCAACAAACTGTTGTAGAATAAGAAGCAACATTAAGAAACATCCTAAAACCACAAACCAGAACAACTAAACCTGATTAGTAACTGTATCGTATATGCATACGCATACTATATTTAGGTGTATATGCATTTTGAAAGGTGTTCAGTATTATTCTGTAATAACCAAAATGATTATTGCTTACGAGTAGCACTTTCCCCATGTTTATAACCGTTGCAGACTTTAATAGTATAACATTTCAGCATTTTTGTGATAAAGATGATTAAAGGCAGGGAGATAACGAGAGATTAAAGTTTGAGGCCATGTTAGCAGTGGTATGACTTCAGACATCTATCCAACTCCAAATCCTACTTGCCTTTCCTGTCCTAGCTTTCCCTCTGTATAAAGGCTATTTACCCTCATCAGTCTAACTCAACCCACTAGTCAAATATTTTTAAAGACTTGATTTTATACCACCTGCAAGCAGTATTTTCAGATTAATGAACAATATCCTTATGGCAATACTATTATCTTGTTTTATCATGCTTATCAAGGCTTTAATCTCCCCAGGTACAGACTTACAGTGCATCCCTGAATCTATCTCCGTTTAGCCACACGGCCTGTCCTAAGGGCACTTTGATCTGTGTTTCAGTGAGCTGATGCTTTTCCCAGGACTACCTGAGTTCAGAGTTTCCAACCTAGTCCAATTCTTGCATATCACTACTGAAAGTCCTAGTAAGAGAGAACGTGGTAAACTTGGCCATACACCGTGTAGTTGTTATGTGCTCATTGTCGTAATAAAAGATCGTGTGAGCTCCATTTTTTCCTAATTTCCATCCAGAGCCCCAGAGCTGCTCGAGACAGTGTGTCACCTGCTGTGGAGCTCTGTGGAATACATGCTGCTGCTACTTGCAGGCTAATTAAGCTTTTTATTTTGATGGAAAAACCATCTCGATATCAGAGTGTCAATGCCCAATTAATTCGGGTGGTAAGAATACCAATTGCAACAAGAACACAAACAGGAACTGGTCATGTAGCATGGTCTGGCAAAGCAAATATCTTTTCTGATCGAGAGCAGTTTCTTGTAGCTGTATATTTTAACCAGTTAGCACATGCAACCACAATCTTGTTTTCTTGGCTTGCTCGCTCACTTGCCTGGTTAAACTTGACTGGCAGTTGCAAATTGAGTTGTTGCTAACCAGTACATCTGAAGAAATAAACTAAAGCGTTCTTACTAATTTCAATAACTTAAATGCTTCTACATGAGAGAAAAGAAACATAATGAAAGAAAATTCTTCTATCAGCAGCCAAATTGCATAGCCTTGATAGTTTCCAGAATAGAGACAGCTTCATGACACCATGAACAAAACAAACAAACAGAAGTCTTTGTTGGAAATGGCACGTTCGTGTGGTTTGAATTCATTAAGTTCTCCATGGTAAATTGAGATAATTTTCAATTTTCTTGTTGGAGATATAGAAAAGGCAGAACCCATTCCCAGACAAAACAATATACATCAACCCCCCTCTGCCACCTTACAATAAAGGAAATCCTAATCAAGCATCGCAAAAGAAACATGTTTTTCTCTCCTAAAAACTCTACTTTTTTGAGTTAAAAGCTCCAGCTCTGAGACATTTTTGTTCTGTTCTTTTTTCATTCCACCAAATGTCAGTCACTTCCGATATTCTCAATTCTTGCATAGAAAAGATCCTTCTGACTTCCACATTATACTGAGATGATTAGCTTCTATAAGAATAACAAGAAAATGCAACTGTTCAAAATAACAGTTGCAATAGCCACCTATATTGCTTTCCACATAGTACCCAAAGCTTCAGCCCATGGTATGTGCAAAGATTCCTGATGGGATATTTCTCTGTGGGAAACAGTAATGGCTAACACAGAATTAATGGTGGAAGTTTGTGTGTGTGTGTGAAGAGAGAGGGAGGCCTTTCCTGAAGGTTTCTTCTATTTCTAATGAGGCAAGACTTTTAAATGACATTTTTTTTCATTAATCTTGAGGCATTTATAGATACTTACTTTTTTCTCCCCACTCCTTTTGAGAAGTTCCCCAGATTAAACCACAATACTTTCTAGAAAAACTCAGCCAGAAATTCCTTCATTATCAATTGCTGGTGGAAAATAATGGTTACATCTAAAATATAGCCTATGAAGTGGCAAAGCTTTGATGAAACACAAAATATAGTTAAGTAGGGCTGGTAACGTCTTTCACAAGTTACCTCATTTAGCCTTTTTTTTTTTGTTTCCAAAGGGCGATCCATTCCTAACATTTTTTTTTTGTAACCTGCTCCGAAACACCTGCAGTGATGGAATTCCACCTTCTCAACATGTTTTTCTAAGGTAAGGTTTAAAAGCCCTGCTCAACATATTTAAGTATTTACTTTTCTCCATTATTTGTAATCTCATGGTTGAAACTTCAACAAACAAGAGAAATTTCCTGTGGGAGTCTGGTAGTGAGCTACCTGAAAACAGCCTTCTGGACCTGACCCATTTCATAATTCAACCTGGATTATGGACTTTGGTGTTATTATTTTTCTTGAGAATTTTATTTTACTTGAGGATAGGTAATTGTTTGTACCTTCCTCCTGCAGGAATCCTTAATGTTGACCCCTACTGTGACCAGCTGGCCATCTTTTGTTTTTTTCTTCTAGATGCTGCCTTTATTTGAGGTAAAGCAGCATTTGCAGATGGAATTTTATAAATAATGATAGAAGCAAACAGTAGCACAGTTTTTATATCTTTCTTCCACACCACAGGAAAATCTGCCCTTCTGACATTTCCAGCTCAGTTGGAAGTAAGAAAAATCAGAGATCTCATAAGAGAAGTTGAGACCAAGATCTTCAAAGGGCTAGATATTTGAAACAAGCATATCATCTGTTGAGCCAGCCCAGCAGTGGACATTTTTTAGGTTTTCCCATTCATAAGTCCAGGCACCTTTTTGCAGAAGCAAAAATCCACCGCCGTGCATGCTGCTAAAACAATGATCCAAGTAAGGCAAAGAGATTTGATCCACCATTTCTTGACATCTAAAGCCTAATTAAGAAGACCACTTTCTACAGAACCACATCCAAATTTATGCAGACTGAAGTTTTCTTTAGATAGAGTTTGCAACATTTCAGGGAAGGAAATCTCTGCATCTGTCCCACTCGTATTCTTAGCAATTTAGGGTCTCATATTCAGATTCCCCATGTGTCTCAGAGCATGGACTGAATCCAGCTAGTATGTCTCCTGCCTTCTAATAAATCCAGTACTGCTCTGGAATCAGCTCTGTCTGCCTATTAGCAAATGCCCTAACTTGCCTGGTCTCCAGTCTATCAGATCTGACACAGAGGTGCTTCCCCTAGGTAAATTATGATAAATAGCACCACACACACACGACCCACTTATGATAAGTACATTTCAGAACCAATTATTTATCTCCCTCTAACTTTTAGAGCTAGATTTAGCTGAGGAACAAAACGCTGTAGGGGCTGAACCATCTTGAAAGTCTCACAATATAAATTGCCGTGTTATAATTACAGCCCAATTAAAATTCAGTGTTGCTCTCTTCATTAATTATCATCTCTAGCCTTACAAATAAGTTGGGAGAAACTGCCGTTCTGTAGATCATGTAGCTATCCTCCCCCTGCTTTGACTTTGAGAATACTGTGGATAAATTCTGTGCTCCAATAACAGAGAGCACAACAGGTAACCCCCTGGTTTACACTCTCAGCCTCATAAAAACCCAATTCTGGGACTTACAAATGCTCAAAACTTTCCACTGAATTCAGTCTTGCTCTAGAAGGTATCAAGAACTCAAGTCCTGTGAACAGCAATATAAATGGAGGCCAAGGTATGAGGATTCACAAAAGCTGTCGATAGGACATCTAAGCCTACAGCAAAAACCTCAAAGCTGCACAGTTGTGTTCTGATACTTCATGAACTCATTCCGCTGCTTCCAAAACAGTCAAAGTTTTTGCTGGGTTTACTGCGTACCAGTACATGTTACATCATCTGTAGTACCACACATCTCACTACTTTAACCTTAAGTTGGGAAGAGGTTTCCCCTGTCCTTCTGGGATCTGCATAAAGGCACAATAGATGTTGCAGCAGGTTTGACCTGGATCAGGCCTGTACTGGCAGGTGACGCGCAGTTCACAAGTCCAATCAGAAGGATCATGAAATCATGACTTCGGGCTGTGTTTACCAACATAGTAACACAAGAACTCATTACAATTTAACAATTTAGAAATTGCTAAATTCCTAAGGGAGACAATACTATAATTTACCTCCTATTATTAGACACACCTTGTATTTCATAGGAAAGGGCTTGTTTCACTTTCCTAAGTGTTAGTGCTTGTTATTAATGCCAAGGTCTCCCTGAGTGCCATGTACTAAATTGGCAGAAATTAGACCAACATGATTTCACCATTCAACTACTGCCCTGTGATGCTTCACAGTACAAAGCATGTGCTTCCACAGATTGTTGCCCAATGCCACGTAAATATTTCTGGCCTGACCAGAGCTTAATCACCTTCCCCGTACTAAACAAATATGGTCACAAACTAAGCAAAACCTCCATTTTCCTTATATCCTCCTTCTTCCACAATTAAAACAAATATTTTTTTTGTCTGTCAGACTCAACATTCAGATTGATCACCTGTTGTGTTACACTGGTGCCCAAACCATCTGAAGTAGCTGATTTACTCATTCAGTGTTAACTGATTTTGGTTGGTCCAATGCATTATTCCATTTCTAATTAGCTGTGTAAAATCATGGTACGTTAGCTTTATAATATCTGTCTTTCTCTTTTTCATAAGTAAAAAAAAACCCAAACTACAAAAGGCTCTTTTTTTCTGTTAAAGCACAACAAGGATATAACCTCAAGTGAGATGTTTTCCAGCAGCTTGACTCTTATTCCAAATTAGTAATCGCATCCCTCCAATAGATGTTGAAAATGCGAAAGGATTAAATTATCATTAGAAGAAATGTATAAACTATAATAAGACAACAATGTGTTGCAAAAGGGACTATAGTAAAAGAATGAATAAACAAACACATAATTTAAAAGACATTGCTGCCTCAACAACATCTGTCAATTCTTCTGTTGTGTGTAGAAACTAAAGATCAAAGTATCTCTCACTTGGACAGGTTGGTAATGGGGATCATGACAATTAGCACAGGCTTACAGGGAAGTGTGGGAGGATGACACCACGGACTGAATGGAGGATGTCTATGAGGACGTTTTTGGACAAGAACTTATGACCTCTCACAGTTCCCTTAGAGGGATTCCTATGAGCTTCCCCTTTCCCTGCATGCTGGCCAGTATCCCAGTGCAGTATGTCTTCTCTTGGACTGTTATTGAACCTGAGGACACAGATCTGTATCCGATATGCTGAGCACATTAACTGTATTCCCTTCTTTTGCTTCCTGATTTTATTTGCTTCTCTGTACCTATGTTTTAAGTATGCTTTCTATTCATCAAAGGCCTAATAGTTATTCTGAATTAAACATGATTCCCAGGGATTGGCAGAGCTTTCTTTTCCAATATGTGTACACAAACCAAAAATAAAGCTCAAAAGAAACGTCAGGGCTAATTAGACAAAACAGTGTCATATACACTGACAAAAAGAGACCTATCAGGTAGCATATGTAAAGTGAGATTCCCAGTCATCAAAGCACTTTTTTCTAGTCACAACCTGATTTTCATTTCCTCCTCTCTGGCACTGAAGTAACAGGCTTTGGAATCTTGCTGCTTTTTCTTTTAACTTTACAATGGTTGTATACTTGCACAACGTAAAGGCTCATTTTGCATTTCTTTCAGCATACAGCCAATCAACAAAATCAGCATGTCTTCCAAAACCAGAGTTAGCATTCTGTCTTTCCTCAGAAGGGCTGTAAAGTGTAATTAATGTTTGCAAAGCGCTAGAATATTCTTGCATAGAAAGTGCTAACTTAATGCCAAGTATTTCATAAAGGCAGTGTTGGTTCTGTTAAAGTTCCCAAATGTGACTTGGGGCAGATTCAAAAAGGAATATTGACACACAAATAAAAAACACCTGTGGACTATCGATGCATAACCTAAAAGCCCCCAGAACATCTACCCCAGGATCACACTCTCCAGGCAGTAGGACTTGAGTTTCAGAGCTTCCTCTGAGCTGTTCAGCCCTGGCCTGAAGAGCTAACACATGGAGCTTCCAGCCCCCCAGGAAGGAGACAGGCACCTGAAGAAATTTAGTTTTCACTTAGTTTGTGGCTGAACATACTTGGACCAAACGCAATTGTAAAAAGCAGCATCTCAGAGAGAAGACAGGGGTGGTGTGAACAGCTAGGGGGGTTGTCCTCTGCTTTGATTTCTTTTCCAGCAATTATTTAATGTAAAATGAAGAAATGGTCTTCTGCAGAGATTTGGGCCTTTTTAAAGATCATCCCGGGTATGAGAATTAAGACTAGCATTGTCTTCCATTTGTCTTCCTATTGCTTTTACAATAGGTCAGAAAGAGGCTTCCCACCCCATCTGGCCTGTTCCAGCAGATCACGAACCCTGCAAGTCAAGAAGATACTCAATACAAAAGTACCATACCTCATGGCGAAGGCTCCAAGTGCTAAATAAGACTACCTGTTATACCCTGAAACTGCAAGATTTAAATGTCATTCTGTGCATCACAGCAGTTCCATTTCCTGTCCCAGTTTGGATTAAAGACCACACGCAACATGAAAAATTTAATTGTTTTTTAAAGAAAGTATACCCATTAACCAGATACACTCTCAGACCCTGGACAAACTAAGTTTCCTTTGGGATCTGCAGCAGAAATGGTTTCATAGTGAAGTCTCAGGACTATCATGAGTCATCGGTTAATAGGTGACATGTCTTGGGAAGATAACCTTTTCTTTAGGTGCAGTATGTGATCTTTGCAGTAACTGAGTGAAGTGGGGAGAAAAATAGCACAGGCTATTTACTAGAGGTCACATTTTTAATCTCAAAATTTTGAAGACATCTGCCCTAAAGCTATTAATCCTTCCAACCAAAACAAAATACAAAAAAGTAAAAATAAAAAGAAGCACTCCCACTAAAGATTGGAGCTCTTTGAATGTCTTAAAAGCAACAGCAGAGAATAAAGAAAATGCAGAGAACTGAATGTTTTGGCAGACTGTCAGCATTTTTATCAGCCTGGGGGCAGAAAGTTCGTTGGAAAGATGGAGGTCTTTGTAAACCCTTTGTTAGCTGTGGACTTAAAAAGTATAGGATGATAACAATTGCCGTACTGATCTAAGTCAGAGGCCATCTAGTTAAATGGTTGCCATCAGCTGTGTCAGAAGAAAGCCAGCAGCATATCCTATGCTCATCAAGTTACTGTATTTGACCTTGGCCAAAAGAAGAGCACAGAAGCAAATCATAGGCAAGAGAGGTCTGTTTTGTTTATAGAGGGAGGTGCTCCGCAGGTCAGCAGCAGTGCCGGGAAGCTAATTGCTGTAGGCTTTGTCTGCTGCCAACCCAACGAAGAGACAGAGCTGCTTGGAAACGTGCCCTGGAGGAGCCTAAGTTCAGAGCACAGGCTCTGAATTGCTCTTTGGAGGAGCTGTTTCTTTTCTCTGGTTTCATCATCAGGATCCTGCAGTGGTTAGTGCTCAAACCACGGGTTGGGGTGCTTTCTGGTTGCTCTGCTTGGGCCCTAGGGTCAGGGAGAGCCCCCCACAATTGACAGCAACAGTGCCCTCAATGTGTGCAGTCACTGCTTCTGAAACTATAGAATACAACTTCACTGCCGTATTAATACACGGCAGAGTAGATCTCCTATTTCTGGGAGCTAAGCTGTGGAAACTGTCTCTTCCCACCCAGGATCTGCAATGAGACATGAACGGAGATGTTGCCATTGTTCTCAAGATTTGACAAATTTAACTGACATACACTACAGAGTGTAATCATACCCCAGAGACTGAGAAATCCTTCCAGAAAAAGATCAAGGACAATGTTTATACGCACTTATGTTTGAAGTATAGATGTGTAAATTTTATGTTGTTATATTTAAATTTAAATTAGATAAAAAACAATGCATAGTGAAGGAGAAGAACTACGAGGGCTACCTGTAGATTTATTGTGTCATAAGTAAAAACCAATATATTAATATTTTAAATGTCCTTTAGAATTGTATAAAATTATTTAAAATTTTTCTCTTTCAAATAATGCTAGATTTTCTAAGAATTCATGTTACATATTCTATAAAACATGAGTGGGGACTACAAGACCTATTTATTAAGTTGTGTATGCAGTAGCTCAGCAGTTTGGCTGTGTAGTGCTTTCAGATATTTCCTGAGAAGACAGGTTGATGACTTGCAGGTGAGGAAAGGTACAGGAGAAAGGGGGAATTTAAATTTTTAATGCAGAATTGCCTCAGTTTCTTATTGTGTCATTAAATATGTACTTTTGCTCCCCTGGAAAAGTTTTAACAAAGCTTTTTGAGGACTGGTTATGTAAACTATTTCTTAGGAAGTGGATACTTTCTATGATACTTGAGTATTTTTCAAAAATTGAAAGTTTATATGTCTTTTGTATATTTGTCTACGTATCATTAAGTCTAAGGCATTAATATTATATGTCATGGTGAAAGAAATGATAATCTGACAAGTTTTACCATTTAAAGAGAGTCTGATTTTGACCATCAGACTGCTCTCATTTGCCTCATAATGAGATTCCTGAGTCAAGCTGAAACAGACCATTAAAAACAATGACCCATCAAGGAAACTGGCTGTATATTATCCCAAGTCATTTGCGTCCCCAACCTTGCACAGATGGAGAATGATGTGGGCTCTCTTATAGGAACGAGTCTACATTCTTCAGTAATACAAACCAGAAGCAAAGCAGTATTTTGAGATTTGGAAGCTGAAAACAGATTGTTGTTCTAATTCAGTGCATTGAAATATTTGTAATAAATGGAATATCTGAGCAATGAGATCATCCTAATGATGAGTCTGTTTGTCTCTGCCTAGAAAACATATGCTTGGGGCAGATGCACTGTGTTTGCTGATGCACAGGTCAGGGAATTCTGAAAAGGTCATTCAAGCTGGTAGATAGAAAAGTTTGACAAATATTTCAATACTTCAGAGATATCCATTAATTCAATCATCATTTTTTTGGTCACATTTAAACCCAGAGATTCAAGATTTCCTATACTGGGCTAAGGCAGTACCTGTTTTGGAAACAGCAAGGTGACTAGCTAAGCCAGTTGATTTTAAGGAGCAGGCAAGAAAAAAAAAAGGTGGCGTTCCTTATGGAAAACCTTGAATACCTTCAGCATTGTATTCATGTACTTCACTATGATTATGTACATCCAAGGCCAAGCTGTATGGGGTTTGTGTCTTTCTTGGCAGAAAACAAGATTCATCTGAGGGGGTTGGTGTTTTTATGCTAATACAAAATCCTGGAGGAATGACGAGGCAGCAGAAGCAGCACCTCACATGTCTGGAAAGAGTATCTTAATGTTCCAGAAAAACCTAGGGGTGAAATGACTGTTGTCACATAGTTAACCAAGAATGAAAAAATCCAGGTGACAAGAAATATAGTAGGTCTGTGTGCTTTACAGTTCTGTTGGGTTATTTAGAAATTGGCCTTTTGAGTTTGTCAAAGACCTGTTTTTTCCTCCACCAGATTTCCAGCCAATTCTGCTCATGAAGTACAGTGGGAAACTGAGGAGGCACAAGACAAGACCAATACATTACCAGCTAGACCAGAATCATTGAAGAAAAATGGCACATCGTGGCCATATGTCTTGCCAAGGAAGAATCTAGAAGCTCTAAACTGGAGGAGAAATGGGACCTAGTTTTACAGTTATGGACTGCACTGCAATTAATGTCTGAAGTCTGTTTAAGGTTCTGGCACATGAAATGGATGACCTTCTAGTACGGCAAAGAAGGGAAAAGGTTTAAGTGATGTTACAAAATATTGCTTTCAAATACTTTGCCAAAGCCATTTTGCCCAAGTGCACATTAAGCTGAGAAAGCCAACTGAAGATGAGATTTGTGCTTTCCAAAACAAAGAAATCATCAAATTTAGAGAAGGAAAATACAATGTTTTAAAATGTATTTCAGTATTTCATAGCAGCAAAGTACTATTGCACCTTAATCTCTTTCTTTCTAACAGTCCTGTAGTACCTTGCTGGGTATAGTTACAGATAAAACAAGTATTCTTGAATGACAAGTACCGACCCAAAGCACAGTACATCAAGTACTTAGTAATGTTACCTTCTTGATTAAAGAACAGGCAAACAAACACCCTTCACCTTCCAGTCAACACTTGTGGATGCAAAGAGACACAAAATATCTTAAATACTAAGACAGAAATAATGAACTTGCAGCTTCATGCCTAATAGTAGGCAACATGGATTAATGGCAAATCTTATAGAATATGTTCATCTACCTGATAAAACAGTTAGTGAAATCACACTGTTCAGTGCGTAAAGAGAGAAATGACTTATGTAAGGTCATTAAGTAGGAGATGGCACCTCCAGACAACATTACAAATTCACAGAATCACAGAATCGTCAGGGTTGGAAGGGA
>VZSZ01013248.1:0-24359 GCA_013398815.1 Ibidorhyncha struthersii
AGAAAGAAAGAAAGAAAGAAAGAAAGAAAGAGAGAAAGAAAAGAGAAAAGAAAGGAAGAAAGGAAAAAAAGATAAAAGAAAGGAAGAAAGAAAAAGAAAGAAACAAAAAGAGAAAGGAAGAAAGAAAAGAGGAAGGAAGGAGGAAAACAGAATCTATTCTGTTCAGTGCTTGGAAAAAAAGGGTGTGGAATTTTCTTTCAACAGATGTGTCACAGATGTAGATTCTAAGTGGATGGTTTTCTCTGTGACTTTGAGTAAGGCTTAAGAAATGCAAAATAGTACTCACAGACCTTTGAATGAAATGATTTCAATATTTTCTTTCAGCTACCACTAGGTAACTGCAGACTTCAACATCTTCCAGTCATAGAACCATAGAATCACAGTCCTATCTTTGTCTCAGTATGGTGCCTGATGACATATTGCATTGGGACCCAAAGTGCTTAACTGAAGTTTTTGATTCAAGATTATTTAAAAGTATAAATTATTTTTATATTTAGGTTATGTATTTAAATCATAATAATATAACAAATTGCATAAATCTTGCATCTAAAAAGAAAGTTTAGATAATTAATTGAACAAACTTCTCTAGACCTGTGAAATGGTTATAGTGAGAAGGGATGATGGGACTAGAGAAACTATAGTTCACAGTTAGAGAGAAAGCACAATCCCCAAAATATGGTATAACACTCCGTACAAGCAGTGAGATGGCTAGTTCATCTGTGGGACCCCATATCAATTTTGCAAAGATTCCCTTTCCTTAGATTCTCTCATATTTGTTGATCATTTGCAGATTTCTCGGATATTCCAGGACATTTTAAGGGGTTGTAAACAGTGGGTCTCAATTTCATTAGTTGTCTTGATCAACTACTCCAGTGACTAGAGTAAGTACTCAAATACCTAGCTCACAGGGAAACGCTCAGATTTAGGCCTGAATATAAGCATTTAGTGCCATTTGATAAAGCATTGAAGATATCTGGAATGGGCTGGAATATATGACACAGGATTTAAGGGACAATTCTGCTCTGTCAGAATGACAGCCAGAGACCAGACAAGATAACTAACAGTGCCTAAAATAAAGTCAGGCATCCAAGTTTAAGAAAATTTTAAATTTTACGTGAAGGATTAGGAGATCAATTTGATTGCCCACACACTGGTGCTTGGTGGCTTTTGAGGTTACAAAGAATATTATGCCGCACCTCCAGCTGCCATCCCAGAAAGCACTGGGTCTCCAGCATGTCCTTCGTCATATCAACAAGTTAGTGGATATTTTTGCTATCCCATAGCATCTCTTGTGACACTAGACATCAAGTTATTGACCTAAATACTCCCAGCATTAATATTCTGATATGGTGTGTCATGTATTGCTCAAACAGAATGCACATTTAATGATCTAAAGAAGATTATAGATACGTTATATGCATTTCTTTTTTATTTTTCTGTATGAGAAATAGTTCTCCAGTCATCAGTTCATATAGAAATAGGTATGAGATATCAGATATGAGAAAATAGACAAAAGAAGGAGAAATACTGCTCACCCAAAAGATTTTTCCTTATCTATTCTGTTTCCTCTGTCTCTGAATTTAATCTAGTGTCACACCACAAAACGCTAGACCACTGGTAGTCCACTTGGGCTACCAGTCACATTTCTCTAAGTAATATCACTATGAAATTTAAGGTTCCACTGTAATTGTTTTGTATCCACATTGATTTCGACAACTTAGTGTTTTGAGTAAACTTTATATAAATTATTTTTTTGCAGGGGAAAAATGACTGTTAGGTTGCCTAGAGGGCAAAATTAACACTAAATAAATAACGTCTTTATATCTTTTCTCTCAGTAAATTGTCTGTCAAGAGGGCTATGACACTTGGCATTTTGATGCTTGGGTCAACATGACAGCAGTAAGTACTATAACACTTTTCAGTTTAGAAGTGTCACTACTGTGACAACTATTACTATGATGATTATGTCAATGGAAAACAAGATATGGGCGATTTAATGTAGTTGTCTATGGGAGAGCATCTAGTTTGAGACTCCTTAGAGTGTCCCTCCAATCTTCTTTTTACCTTTTTGGAAGGACATGTTTCTCCACTAGGTCCTTTGTCACATCTCTGAATGTCTCAGCCTATAATGTCACTCTCGTTCAGATAAGAGAACAAAACAGCTTGCTCAGCTGAATCTGGTCTTAAAAGGTTAATAAAACATCAATGCCCTAAGTAGGTGTTTCCCTTTGTTACCTGTCATAAGCTTCACTTACCAAAATTGATGGGTTACTTATTAACTCTATGACAGTTATAAGGTCATCTTGAAATTAATTTGTATTTTAATATGCATCATATAAACTGTGACAAGTTTCTGAGTATGAAGAACATAATGTAATACAAAACGTAACCCAGTTAGTTGGGTCTTAATAGCTACTGATTGCTATGAGCAACAACTAAAAGATCACAAGAAACCCCATCTAGAAAAAATATTCAGAAGTCAAATCAATCAAAACAGTATGACACTGATTTTCAGCAAGTGACCTAATGATCATGGATCTCAGTATAGCTAAATTACAAAGGTGGTTGTTACACACTTTAATTACATGATTGATATGGTCTTCAAAAGAAGTTTTAGAATTTAGAATGACTCCAGGGCCATAGACATTATACAGGAGATAAAGAGAACAAAATAAAACCTCTGCAGATTACACCTGGGGCCTTTTGCATTAGTAAGCTCATCAATAGCAGCTTGTAAAATCAGCACAGGAGCAAAAGCACAGAAAAACTTCACTTGCTCTAGAGAGAGGAGGATCCTGCAAAAGTCAGAGCTTGGGATATAAAATGATAACATTGTAACTGGAAAAAAAAACAAAACAACCCAACATCAAAGTATTCTTTTCTAAAACCTGATTTTGTTTTGTTCTGTCCATTACTCCTTGTATTGCTTTCCAATTCTACCTTGCCCCAGCACTAAAGAGGAAATTTCCCCTCTGGAAGCTTTTTATCTGTTATGAACAGCATCACAACTCCTTTTGGTATTTTTCCTCTGAGGGTGAGAAGTATATAAAATAAAGATCGCTTTGTTTTTCACTCTGACTGTATTACTGCACTTGAGGGGAAATTTGTCTTTATAAAAGGTTTTATGACATTTCAGTGCAATGTAATATAGTAACACTCAATACCTTTCATTTGGCTTTATTGGTCTTCCTTTTGCATCCTATTTATGTGTTCTTTATGAAATTATGAAAGGACAGGAAAACATAATTGCTGTCCCTGCATTTTCTTTTCAAGAAGATAATTGAAAAATGTGAAATTTCAAAAATTTGTGATTTTTTTTAATCTACTTGATTTTTCTTTCTGTCCACGTTTTCTCCTTTAAATTCCATTCTTTTCTGAGATCTGTAATTGCAATATAAGCTCTGTAAATTAAAATTTAAGGCTTATGCAGATAGTAAAGAAACTGTTATAGGCACTAAAGATATTATACAAATATAATAGTGAACTGCAGTTTTATTTTAGAAGACAAAAGAAGTTTTACAATGTTCTGTCCACAAAGATACTAACACTAGCTTATGTAGATGAAAAACCATTTGAGAGAAAGACCTTTAAAGTAAAAAAAAAAAAAAGTTGTCCTCTTTCTTTTTTAACAGAAATTACGATTTTTTAAATTTCTTTTACTGAATCATTAATGGGATATCTGTCATTATTATATGTCAGTAAGCTGAAAGCAGCTTTTAGAACTTAAACCTTTCCTTAATTATTTCTTGGAATATGATATTTTTATTACTGGAATACTATATGCATATTTGCACTCCAGAGGCCTACTGTAGTACTTACAAAAATCCCCAAAATGCAAATTAAAATTCTTAGCATGATTCCCTAAAATCTTAGGAACTGCTTGGATACAAATCACTGGGGTTTTTTTAGTTCAAAATTATATTGTAACATATTTGAATGAGTGACTGTCAAACATTACTGTTATCTAATTACAGTGAATATGTATCTGTCTGGCTCTCCTCCATTGAAAATAGAAAACCTTTTGTTGTTGTGCTCTTAGTTTTATATGCAGATTTTCTTAGATTTTTATTATAACAGGCAGGTCTCTCTCCATCTTTCAGGTTGATTATACTATACTACTGCTGTCATTGTTTCTTTGACAGAAGTGATATGAACATTCAAAAGATATTTTTCAGAAAATTCCACGATGATAACCACAACCATCTGTATGACTAGAAAATCCTGCAGTACGTAATAACAACCAACCTCTCAAGGTGCAATTCACCAATCAGGAAACGTCACAGGTTGAGTTACAACTGAGCTTGAAGACCCACAGGCAATTTTGACTACTATCTCTAGATAGTAACTGAGACACAATGATGATGGTGCTGATACTAGAATGGAAAGTGAATGTTTGGTCTGTCCCTTTAGTTTCTGATTATTGCTTCAATTAAATACTTTATTTGGGATAAAGTATCCTCTTTCTTGCAAAACAAAACAAAATAAACCAAGCAACCAGGAAGGGATAATATACTGATCTATAAGTTATGTTATCAAACAGAAGC
Source organism: Ibidorhyncha struthersii (assembly GCA_013398815.1). Lineage (NCBI taxonomy): Eukaryota > Metazoa > Chordata > Aves > Charadriiformes > Charadriidae > Ibidorhyncha > Ibidorhyncha struthersii. The sequence goes on from VZSZ01013248.1 coordinate 4,545, forward strand.
ATTAATCTGAATCAGGGATGGACAGCCTTTTCAGTTACTCAATTCTGAAATTAAGTTTAGATATTAGATAGTACAAGTGACTCTGGGAGAAGCTCCTTTGAGGTCTTCATTATTTTTTTGGCTGTAAAGTACTTTTTTTTCTCCTGCAGGAATCTTCTTGGCCATCTGACATTTACACCACACAGGGATAACAGATTGTTATGCAGTATAAATTGTGTAATTGTTAAATGCAAATTTCCCATATCTTAAAAAGAACAAAGCAGATTTTAGTGATTTGACTTTGTTCAGTTTTCTATTGTTTAGCTAGAGCACAGCTAATATTGATCTTCTGTTGTTTAAATAGCCTATTGAATAGAGTTTCCTGTTTCTTAGCTTTAGAGCATGGGAACATTATTTAAGGGAAGTTGTGTAGACTCAGGGTTTTGTACTCATTCTGATCAACTTGAAAACTGAGTTTCAGATCTATCCACCAGTTGAGAATTCTTTCCTATAAAGAGATAACTAAGTATGATTTTTAAGGTAGGAGCTTTATCAGCCTGATGAAATGTGCCTGTCAGAGGAAGTCAGTCATAAAAAGCTATGTGGTGCCTCAAGTAATGCCAAAGATAGTTGAGAAAATTAAACATTTTTTTTGCTCCCAATGCAGTCTGTAATAACTGAAGGAATTAGTCAGTGAATAAGAGATTTCAGAAATGGAAATTCTAGTGATTTAAAAGAAAGAAAAATTAGAAGAATATTCAGTCCTATTGCCAACAAAACTATTTTTAGGTCCAAGTTCTGCTTGCTCATGTCTCCCATTGACTTAATATGAATATAGGGTTGGTCCTTGAGCTCATTTTAATGCAGATGCAAAACTGCCAGTGTTCTTTTTTCCCTAGACTTTTCCCATTAGAATTTATTTTCTGAAGTTTTCAGCTATTAAAAAAAATAAAAAAGGAAGAAAAAAAAGTGCATGGAGGATACCATCTGCCACTCAGAATACTCCAAGTCATCAACTGTTCCAGGAGTTTATCGTGGAATATTATGAAAGTCTTTAAGAGGTGTAATTAGAAGGATACACATGAGTTTCTTGTAGCAGTGGAGGTCCCATCGCAGGAAATGCTGCTATTGACATAATTTGGAATAAGGTGAAAATGCACAGAAATAAATATTTTAATCACTCCGGTTTACAGAAATTCTTTGTTTAGATCTTTTAACTTTTCTTAATAAACCGTGCTGTCAGTAAAATGACAAGAGCAAGAGTCCTTACCCTTACATTCTGCTCCTTTCTTTAATACCGTCAGTCCAAAATACAGGCAGTTTTAACTTTGTGAGCCAGCATGAAGAATGCTTTCAATTCAGAAAATATCTTTCACTGTGTCTGTAGAAACAGTTGTGACGATTATCATCTGTGAGGATTAAATATGAGGGTATTATTCTTCTCCTTCAAATATGACTGTGATCCTTTATGGAAAACAGATAAGTAAATAAACAAGAAATAAAATCAGTAAAATGAAAAATCATTTATTCCAAATGATAATGTTATAAGGGTTTTTTTTGTTTATCTGAATAGTTAATATTTTATCATTTAAACACTTTTAGAATGGTTTTATATACATAATTTTTAATAGTCTTATGGACAGAAAAGCTGCAAAAAATACACATAAGGCACTATTCATCTCAATAAAAATGCAATCTAGAAATGTTAAAGTAACTTCTCATAAAATAATGAGACTTTTATTTATATTAGACCAAAGAAGAAAGGATAGGGTTTTATATTCACAACACTGACAAACATACCCTCATAATACTTTTTCCCTGGCAAAGATTTAACTGTGTTTTTTTTTGGGGGGAAAAACAAACATAGAAAATCAAAAAATGTGTTCTTAGCCTTGCTAATGCCTTTGCTAGTTTTAACAATGTTACTTTCTGAATGATGATTGCTTATATAAAGCACTGTACAGTCCAATTCTGTCGCCCTTGACGTAAACAGTATCTTTATGTTAGAGACATGTTCATATCAATGAATACATGCTAAATAATGAAATAAATAATAAAAAAAAAAAATCGGGGGGGAGGGGAGCGGTACGGTATGCTGAATATTCTCTTTGGAAGGTATAAACCATATGCCAAGCTGTGGAAAACGTTCTTTGAGCAGCAACATCTAGCCAGTTTCCATGTTCCAGGGGGAGCAGTGCTGGCAGACTCAAACTGCCCCTAGGGCTGTCATATGTTAAACAAGCTTACAGGCTAGTTTATGCTTTTAGATGCTATAGACATGATTCTGATCCTATTTGTATTTGTTTTTCCTGATATAGCTCCACTATATGCAATGGAAATACTACTCCTTTTCTATTGTGTATAAGAAAGGAGATTCTGGCCTTATATTCAATTTGCCTTTCTCTACCTGGAGAGGTATGTAGGTCTCAATGTATTTGAAATCTAACTTCACAATTTATTTGAATGTTTTACACATCTTATTTTAACACTTCAACATTTTCTCCAATTTGTATCAGTCAATACAGAGTCCTGAAATGCATTCTTTTTCTTACATCCAATTTTCAACCATTTATTTTGGAAAAGGCATTATGAAAAAATACAAATGTCTTGTTTTAAGGAAAGCTGTATTTTTTTCACAGCAGACGATTGCACATTGCTACATTTTCTGAGATGGTGGATTATGTCTGTTCATCAGTGTTGGTACATATATTTCTTCTGATTCTCCCTGTAATTTGTGATAACGTTGCCATCTAGTCAGATCTGTGGTTCCTTTATGCAGGATATATATTTAAAGACAGTATCCTGATGAAGAACTCACTTAGTAATTTTAATATTATGAATTTGCATTTTTTCTTTATCGTCAGACTAACATTATGGTTAAGAACAAACATGCACACTCACAGTCATATCCACAGTAAAACCACATTCTCATCTGGTTCAGAACCAGTGAGTTGTTAAACAAATCCACCTCAATCCAAGCCTACCGTACATCACATTTAGCCAGTAGGCACTTTCATGCAACTCATATTAAGAGCATTTGCATACAAAGGCAAAGGCTCTGTGATTAACTGCCAACCTAGCTGATATGGAATCATCATTTTAGCTTGATATTCATATCAGTTATGTACAGTTCAGCACATATTCCCTACCAAAGGTCTTTGGTAATAAAGGATTTTTTAATCTAATTCTAATTTTAACTTTTCTATTTTTGCAATATCCCATTTACAGTATGATTATTGCTCTCCATATAAGGGACTATGCATAACTAGAGTATGTAAGCCACCTTCTTGCATTAACACATCCTTTCCCTTCACTTCAAGGTAAGAGAAGAAAAAGGCCCAGCTAAGAAGCAAAGTTACTGAACAAAATTGGTCATGTTTTACCTCAAACCAGGACAGAGAAGGAAAAAAATTATCTTATGTTTTTTCAGATCTCCAACTGCAAGAGCAGAATGATTTGAGAAGTTAAAAAATATCAGTGTATGCCTGTATTATTGTCTACCATCTTCTGGTTTTCTTTTTAGCCATTATTATAGTGTCAATGAACTATATTTTCAGCACTTTCCCCTGTTAACAATTACATGATAAACTATTTCCTTGTATCTGCAAATCAGGTTATGGTCTGCTTTGATTGATTATGCCAAAGTTATTATATCCATGTCAACGCTTCCTGTGAAAAATAAAGAGGGAACCAATCAGATCAACACCTTTCTGTTTTGTCTCAGTGTAAGAAAACTTTACACTCAAATTTTTGTTTTCAAGTCCTCCTGACCTTTGTGATGCCCATATGGCCCATAATCCTTCTTACAAATTTTTAAAGGGCAGTAACAACATAAACATTGTTTATCTTACTGGACTAATTTTATGTACTGGGAAAATTCTGCTAACCACTATGTTATTCTTGCAGAGGTGAGTACCTGAAGCTCCGGAGGCCTTTAATTATGTCTTTTTTTCTTTGTTTTATGCTGCCTTATGTCCTCCCGTCTGTTTCTCTGTAAAAACAGGTTACCACTTAGTGCTTGCGTGCTTCACCAATACTAATTCCTCTGCTAACCTGTTTCCTACTTCTCAGTACTCTAATACTGAGATTTGCGGAAATTTGAATCACAAATAGCAATCAGTGTAATTTTATAATACATGTTTTTAAATGTAAATTAACCAGTTGGTTTGTTATTTGCTCTTGGGGAATTAATCAATTGTGTATTTTTTCCTGTGAAACAAGTACTGATGCAGTCATGTAGTTGTCTTGACTTCACTTATAACCAGAGGAATTTCTTCTGCTGTTTGTACTCCCCATGCAGGAGAATTCAATTAGGCTCAGGTAGTACATCTGGGTTCCGAAGCCCAAACTCCAATTTAAGAACTGCTGCCAAATAACCATAATAATCAAAGCCACTTAAAACAGCAATCTGCAAGCCAGCATGGTGGCTCTGAAGATTATTACTCCAGTCTGTTAGACAATCTGTTCATGAGGACTTTGGTTTAAGCCCTGGCATCACTCATTTGTCTGCACTTTGCTCTTGATTCTGAGCCATGAGTTCCTGACTGCTGCTCCAAAGGGGAATGGGAAGAAGATGAAAGGGAATTTTATATATGTTTTAATGGAACTGAAGAAAAAAAAAGAAACAAAAATAAAACCAGCAAGGACTCGTGAAAAAAAAAAATGCAACCACAACAGAATAGATGATAGGAAATCTTACTTTTCTGAAAAAAAAAAAAAGTTCTTTAATTATTTTTTCCCAAAGTAAGCAATGAAGCTTGTTTAACTTACTCTTGGGATACTCACATCAGTCATAGGAGCTTTTGTTCAAATGTTTTGTCAAAAGTTGTAGATGGAAAAAAATTTACAGAATGGTAACCAAACATTTTTTATTCAAACCTCTAGGCCACAATGCCCCTTTCATATTGTTACCAAGTAAGATTAATTTCTCTATCAAAAGTGATGCCTTAGATACACCAATTTTTGCAGTACCCCATAGAACAGAAGCTGTTTAGCAAGCTGTAAGGATTTGCTGAGGAAGTTATTTACTCTATGTGGTCAGCATGTATTTACCAGTCTATTTATGGCACACACACTATACATATACATATATACATACATTTATGTATGTACAAAAATATATATACACATACTCATACACATGTATACACATATACGCACATACAGAAATACTCAGCCTTACCACAGAATTATCTGTGTAGAACATGTGGCCATGAATGCTGAGATCTGACACAGCCTCTTTTCTCTTCCGGCACTTACCACTCTTCATCAGCAGAACTAGAAGAAATGTCGCCCTTGTGCCTGTCTGTCATTACCTCTTTCTTCTGGATCACCCTGCATCGGAAGCACAGAAAAAAAGTTCAGTGCAGCTTGTAGAAAACAGGTATTCATGAGGGAAACCAAGTCAAACCCTGTCAAGAGTAAACTGGTGCAGTATAGTCTCTGTTCAGTCATGGAATATTTTTTTTTGTTATCTTAGCTACCCATTTGAATTGAAATCTATACGATATTTCAGTCACTTTCTTGAATATAACATTAAGAGTTAAGCTTGCTTGCTGTTCAGAAAGTTTTATTATAAGATAGTAAAAGAGTCAGAAATTAACTACTGCCAAGTTTAAGTACTACCACAAATTCTTGTCTGAGAGCAGAGTGCTTATAGTAGGCAAAATCAGGGTCACCCTAGGAAGGATCTCAGCCCATCTTGTCTGTGTCAGATGGATTGGACGGGTAGTGATTTCTTACGCTTCTAGTCAGTGTTTTATATCTTTTAATACAGGGTACCAAAGGATTTCCATTTAATCTTCACCTTTTTAGTACTGACCCTCACAGCTTTCTGGAAGGCAGGCAATGTAAAGAAGCAATGAATTTGACTTCAAAGTATTGTGCTACACCAGCACAGCACTGAAGATGCAACAACTGGGACCTCAAAAACGTAACAGAATATTCCTGGTCAAAGTGGGGCTATGACATCCTATCATACATGTCTTCCCTCTGAGATAAACACAGACTGTTAGCTTCATCTCTCAGTTTAGCCATCCCACCACTACAGTACCACAAAATTAACTTTTAATTTGCTGACATCTTACCTTTTACACCCTTATGAATGCTTCCTGGCCTGTCAGCTACCAGAATGATTTTCACAGTAGCTATGTCTATACTAGAAAATTCTTTCTGGAATTTTCTCTGGAAATGAGGCCCCTGTCAGTAACTTTCAGTTTCCTTATTTTCCAAAATAGGATGGACTACCTTTTGTGAGTGCTCCCTGGTTTCTGTCAACTCCCAAATCTTGCTCAAGAATTGTATGGGAGACTGAATGTTGGCCTTAGTCACAAACATTTCAAAGGATCACTGTAACAGTTAAGCAGTATAGCAAACTGATATTTTATACCTAGGAACATTCTCTGGCACTACTAATTTTATTAAATCTTTTTAATAATTTATCAAGAAAATTTAAAAAAAAAATTTCCTAAAATCAATTAGTTATATTGTTTGTCTCCAAAATTACTAAATTTAGCCTTATTTCATTAGGAGCCAGTTTCTAAGATTGTGGCTTTTCCATCATTGTAACCTTTTAAGAGATTTGCAAACCACCCTCAAGCTTTCATCCTGTGTTTCCCATGTTCTCTGACAGCATTTAGAAGCTGACAGACTGCCTGCATTTCCCAGCTGTAGCGCTGTTTCTCTTGAGTGATGTCTAAAAAGAAGATGGGAGAGTACTTCCTTACTGTCCAGGTTCGGAGTTTACCTCAGGTATAGCTTACTTCCATTATAAGAATGGGACCTGAGAATACTCCTTTCCTTTTCTTCCCCATTTACAAAATGAAAACACATACTAAATAAGATCTGTGATGCTCTCTGCCTAGATCCCAGTTTCAACCTGTAAGCGTGGACAATTCAGACATAGCTTTAAGAATATGACAAATCAAAACCGTTTTCCTTGCTGGTCAGTTATAAGCTAGTAGCTCTCCTTTTTAATAACTTTTTCGTACTACACATCTTCTGCAAATGAGTTTGCAAAGAGCTGAAAGACTTAAAAGTCTCCTTAGCCAGTGTGGGGTTTGCCTTTAAAAAAGAGAAATATAGATATTGTAGATATTTAATAACCAGATACTATTAAGAAAGCAGAAGAGAATGGAACATTGAGAGGCTAAATATTTGGGGAAACAAAACCAAAACCCAAAACAAAACAAAAACATAGCTCCTGTCACTGCAAAAGATGTATTTCATGCTCTTTAAAATACAACTCATTTGGAATTTGGACTAAATGACAGAAAGCTGAAAAAGTCCAAGTTCAAGAACAGCTCTGAAAAAATTCAAGATGTTAGGAAGCAGATGTAAGCTAAAAATAAAACTAGTTTGAGCAAAGACAGATCCATGTTTGTGGCACTGCAGAAAACAAGCAGTTGTTGCATTTGCCCTGTAGCAACCTCCTCATAACGACACTGGATACCTGCCAGTCTGTAATTACCCTTACACCAATAACTTTAAATTGCTGCTTCCGTCAACCTAATGTCTTATTTTTAGCTCAAAGGTTACTTCAAGTGGACCATCTTATCAGAATGACGTAAATCTGATAATATAGTGTGCACCAACATTGTGATGTCCTAAAGGGCTCCTGGGGCATTAGGAAGAGCCTTTTCTTTGTAAAGTGTAAGTAATCCATTACTTTATGACTTTACATGCTTCGTTACCTAGAGATAGGTGTTCTGGAATAGGGTTTATTTTGTATGTTTCTGTTACATTCTTAAGCAAAGGAAATAACAAGATTGCTAAAGTAAACTAAACACAAAGGAAGAGAAGATAATTTTCATGTTTTTATGTTTATGTGTGTATATGACAAGAGATAAATAAGGAATGGAGTAGTTTAATAGTACATGTATACAGTCATTATATACTGCTTACATTTCAAATGTATGTATTTATTTCAGATGTTAAAGCAAGATGACTCTCGGTCATCTGTTCAGATAATAGTATATAAATACATTATATGCTCATATAGTAAGGAATATTCTCAGCCTTGAAGAGTTTGTAACTTACACAGTCATAGAAAGAGAAACAAAAGTTATTCTAAGAGCATATATAATCCACAATATTCAATTGTGGCTTCAAAGTTGTGCAAATTTTTCATAGTGAAAGGCTGAGAAAACACGATCACTTTGCTCAGCGTAATAAAATATATGCTTATGAAAAACAATAAAATCACACAAACTCTTTCAGAATTAAACTAATATATAGTTTAGCAGAACAGTTATTTTGCTAGTTTAACTATAGTGGTATTAGTAATATTGCTTTGCACCGCCCTTTTTTGAAGCTGTACAATATCTGAGGTGGGATCCAGTAATCTGATTTCAAGGATAAGATGACTCTCCCCAGAATTCCAGGTCACAAAATCATCAGCTTTAACCCTGATTTAACATTGTGCTGTTAAATTAGTACTTGTAGTAAGAGGTTTTTTTTCTACATTTTATATAAACGATGAAGCACATATGTACAGGACTAGCTCTTTTGAGTGAATATTATAAATGTCTTCTGTGCTTTCATAAGACAGTGGATAGTAGCCACAAATGTAAAGACATTTCTTATTGCAAAGAGTATTTTGTTCAACGTTTTGTTTGGTAAATACACTGCTTTGAGAGGTACAGCTATAACAGGGGAAGATTACTTAGCAGCTAAAATTTAGCTGACAGATACAAGTAGGCACACAGACAGGCTGAAAAATGTAGTCCCAGTTTGTCCTTTGTTGAAGATATTCTATAAGAAACATTTTAGAACTATTTTTGGGTTAGCACAGCATGGTTTTGAAGATGTTTGCTTCCTAAAAATATAAAAGCATCACACTTGAAAATACTTTTGTGTGAGAGTATCTCCTTTGATAAGTGGACTGAGGGTTTCTAGTGTGCAAAACCCTAAAATAATACTGTTTGTTAAAAATGTCTATTCAGTACAAACTGAACGGGATTTTTGAGCCATAAACTCTTCCTTTAGCTGGATCACTGGTTGCATTGTAAACATATAGTCTGATTGTTAAATTTAAAATAGTTACTTACTTATCACAAAGCTGACATCATGAAATAAAATAAAAAAGAACAATAGTATCACAGTGTAGCATCTGTTTTTTTGTTTCTGCAGTGTTCTTTTGCAAGAATCTGTTTTCTCCTTAATAATAATAAAATAGCCCCAGAGAACAACCCCTCTGTGCTCCATGTTAAAAGTCAGCTTCCATTGTGAAGGAGCTTGCATTGATGCATTTGACAACAGGAAGCCAAGATATTACTGACAGGTCCCACAATTCAATAATTTTTCACCAATAAGAATATCCTTGCAACTCGCAGAAATGGAAACAGGAATTTTTGCATTGGTACATCTTGAACTAATTAAGAAATGTCTTCATTACCTTAGTTACTTTCTTTAAATAGAACAGCTATTAGTATTTCTAATCCATCACAAAAGATCCTGCAGAATCCCGATATGTTGTAAAACGCATTTGCAGGGTGCTGTCCTTGCAACAATCTGTAAAAGGCAATATAGCTCCACTGAATTAATTTATGTTTCTCCTTCCGATAATTTGACAGAGAAGCAACTATTTTATACAGAGATAATGACTATAGACCTAGTTGGGCCTTGTTTCCTCATCCCCAAACAGCTGGGCTAAATATCTTACCTTCAAGAGGTTCTATGCACAAAGGAAGAAAATTATGTCTGGTGTTACTTCCTTTTGAAGACCTATAAATGCAGTGAAAGAAAAGCCAAAGGAGTGAGGCACACTTTCAAATCCTCCTTTTTTCTCCTAATTCTTTGAACTGAGAGCTTTGTCATAGCTCAAATGCATGACTTTTATAGTAACAATGTCCTGTTTACGAAACACAAATTCACTTTCTGTATTTCTGCACTGCTTCTTGAGTGTCGGTCTTGATATTATTTTATGTAATTAATTTACTTTAATAAACAACCTAAACAACAACAGAAAAAAAACCTTTCTCATGACTAATTTACAATAAATTTAGCAGTATATGCTGCCTGCATCTCTTGAGCCATATGAGGCACTGTGTTTAGATGTCAAAGTGTAAACACTATATGTATACCTGATTGGTGTGATACGGCATTTCTGACTACGCTATAAACCGTGATGGGTACATGAAGTTCAAATGTCCTGATGAAGATTTTCTGTAGCTCTTTTAGTGTTTTCCTAAGGCGCCTTACTTGTCCTTAACAGCTTTCTTAAAGAAACAACCTCTCTATTAATATTGAAACAAAAACTAACTAAACAAAAACTGGTATTGTTCCAAGCTAAACGTGAATTAACAGTGACACCTAGTGGCCAGGTATACATACTATAAATCGCTCTAATATTCCCTGTGGAAGGCATCGAGACTTGCTAGTTAAAGCATGAGGTTCTCTATGTATTTAGTCATCATTATCTCAAGGCCAGTCTGTTCCTACTTTTGGCAACGTGGCATTGATTAGAACCAATATCATTGTGTGGTATGTTCAGTGCTATTTTTTTGCTATTTTTTACCTTTGCTGACATCCCAGAGAGCAGTAGTATCAACAGACTATAACTGCCTATATCAGAAATTATAAAATACAATAAAAAGCATATATACATCAGTTCCCAGAGCATAATCCTAATCCAGTAGAATAAAAGGAGTCAGGGGGAAAAAGAGAATTACTACCTTTTTTGCTTCAACACTGATTTCAGTAGGCCTGCCCAAAACAAGGGGTTTCTGATAGGTGGAAATACTTTTGGAGTTGAATTAGATAAAACCCAACAACTTGTTCACATTTTCAATGTAATGAAACTCAGAAGAAGTGTCTACAAATGGTGCTTCTGAAATGATTTATTGGCTGAGATGTGTACTGTTTTCACTGTGCAGCTGAGGATTCCAGTCTCCTGCCGCACTTGGAGCTAAAGCTTCTAGACACTGCTGTCGCAGGTCCAACTGCAGCAAGAGACTTTTCCCTGCCCTGACATACTGTATAAACCTGGAGCCTGCAAGAGTAAATGCTAACTTTGGCAAAATCTGTAATATGAATCTATTTTAATGTGAAGATGCTCTAAGTACTGGGTTTAGGCAGCATGACCAGAGTCCAGAGAAAATATTACAAGACTTATTCCCTAAAGTCAGGAAGGATCATAAAATCTAGCATGTTTTGAACAAAAGCATTTGGGGTTCAATTAGTTATCACTTTTGTGAGCATGTAGGTGTAAAGTGGAAGCATGTCTCTTTAAAAGGCTAATCTGTGATGTAAAGATAAGGGCTGTACATACAAATGAAATACAGTGTATCTCTTGCTTTGTCATGGTGTACTGTATTTGGTTTATGTGGCAAGGTTTTGGTAGCAGGGTGGCTGCAGCAGTGAATTCTGTGAGAAGACACCAGAAGCTGCCCCCATGTCAGACAGAGCCAGCTTCAGCCAGGTCCAATACAGACCTGCTGTTGGCCAAAGCTGACCCCATCAGTGACACTGGTAGCACTTCTGAGAGGATAACAAAAATATTTAAGGGTAAAAAACATGTGGTGCAGCATCTGTGAGAGAGAAGTGAGAATATGTGACGGAAACAACACTGCAGACACCAAGGTCAGTGAAGAAGGAGGGGGAGAAGGTGCTCCAGGTAACGGAGCAGAGATTCCCCTGCAGCCTGTGGTGAAGACCATGCTGAAGCACGCTGTCCCCTACAGTCAGTGGAAGTGAACAGTGGAGCGGATATCCACCTGCAGCCCATGGAAGGCCCTACACTGGAATAGATGAATGGGCCCTGAAGGAAGTTGCAGCCCATGGAGAGCCTACAAAGGTCCTCCTGTCAGGACCCATGTCCTGTAGAGAGAAGAGCCCATGCTGGAGTAGGTTTCCTGGCTGGACCTGTGGACCATGGAGGACCCACATTGTATCAGTTTGTTTCTGAAGGACTACACTCTGTGGGAAGAACCCACGCTGGAGCAGTCAGTGAAGGACTATTTCATGTGGGTGGGACCCTACACTGGAGCACAGAAAGAGTGAGAAGAGGAAGGAGCAGCAGAGACAATGTATGATGAACTGAGTGCAATCCCCATTCCCTGTTCCAGTGTGCCACTAATGGGGAGGAGGTAGAGCAATCAGGAGTGAAGTTGAGCCCTGGAGGAAGGGAGGGTTGGGAAGATGTCTTTAGTTATGTTTTTATTTCTCACTATACTACTCTGTTACTAACGGGCACTAAATCAAATTAAATTTCCCTAAGTTGAGTCTCTTCTCCTGTGATGGTAATTGGTTAGTGATCTCCCTGTCCTTATCTTGACCCATAACCTTTTCATCATTATTTTCTTCCCCTGTCTTGACGACGAAGGAGAGTGAAAGAGCAACTTGGTGGGCACCTGATGGTTAGCCAAGGTCAACCCACAACAAGCATTCATGCAAATCTCCATCTTCACCACTTTGATATATCACAAAAAAGGGCCTGTTAATAGAGAACCCATGCTCCAGTTGGGTTTAACACGTCTTTTAACTTGCTTGAAACACAGGTCAAGAACAGAGCAGGAGTCACTCAAATATAGTAGTCCTAAGAGCATTGGAAATAGTTTTTGAGAGGCTGCCATTGCAATTTTCAGTCATTACGCTGGTAAAGTGGATCTCACTCTTAGAAATTAATCGGTGTTTCATTCAGAGGCGTTATCCTAACTATGTGTGTGGTAAAGAAATGATTAAAGGAGGTTTTGTATCCTCTAGTTAATATTAGATGTAAGTCTCGTAATACCATACAAATGTAGTTTTCACAGCAACTGTGCTATGAAGTTTCACAGAACTGAAACTACAGTTTTGCTTAAGATCTGTTTTATTTTTTTATCAGAGCCTTTAGTAGGTCTAAGTTTTCCATGAAGTCATTGATTTTTAAAGTAGAATAACAATGAATATTCAAAAGGCAGCTGAAATGAAAAGGGTGAAAAAGATACAAATTAAAGTAAACAACTAAATTAATTAAATAAAACTTTTTTTTTTGTCTAGGAGCCAAAGAACATGATACAAGACAGAAAAGCTTTGAAAAAAATATGTGTGAGATTAGAGTAGATATTCATAAGCAATTTAATATTCTTTCAGTTTTTCTTACTTTCATATCCTTTCCACGTGGTTGGAGAGCTTACAGTTAATGAAGAACTCTGCTTACAATTAAAAATACCGGTTACATACAGTTCATACAGTCTTCTTTCTGAGAGGACTGAATGGGTCGATGCATTCCACTGGTCTTCTCCAAAGTTTAAGTAGAAACAGAACAGTTGTGCTTTATTTATTAGGAAAAGTAGCTTCTGAATCTATACTTTTAATCAAATTTTTAGAGACGTGAAGCTTTCAAAAAAAAATGTTCCTAACTCTTATGAACATCAGGCCCCTTTAAAAGGTCCTGTGTTGGATACCCAAAGATACTTGAGACATCTCATCATTTGGGAAACCCCTGATTTCTCTTGATGTGACACCCTAAAGGCCCTCATGTGGACCGTTTACCAAAAAAGAGGACAAATAGCATAAGAATAGAATCACTTATAGAAAGCTGCAGATAGCAGTCAAGCAAAAGAGTTCAGAAACTCTTCTCCAGCTTGGTGCCAATAAAGATCTAGGTAATGAATTTGCCTTTGAGGAAATGGCACTGCCCCACTTCTTTCCCTGCCAATGAATCTGTGAAATTCAAAGGTGAAGGAATCAGAGTGTACATTTATTGAAAGAGTACTGGAAGTACTTTTTCAGTATGAGCTCTCCCTGGAGCTGTGACTGCACCAGTCATACTAGTACTATTGTTATTTTTTTCTCAGTAGCATGGGCAACTTCTTGAGGCTACAACTAGACCTTCCTAAAGAGAATCTGCAAAGCAGAACTTCCAGCCCTGAGTTTTCTGTGTGTGTGTGTGATCCCAATACCTATGCCAACAAATTAACATGGCTGAACACAGGGATGATAGCTAGTGAAAAAGGCTGTGAATTTCTTGATATTTAAGACTTCAGCAATTCTTCACATACAAGTCAGTTCTTAGTAAGAACTGAGTAAGAAATGTTTAGCTTAAAACACTTTTATTTCTCAAAGCAACATATAAATAAAAAACACTAATGGATAGAGAGATGGATAGATTGTTAAAACTGGTAGGAAACAGATCTTGTGACTGTAATATGTTTTTCTCCAACTTTTATGATAACAATATTGTTAGTTCTGCTTGCATTTAATTCACAGTATCTGTGCAATATTGTAGATTGACCAAGCCTTTGAAAAGTGAATTATTCTAATACAAGTGTTGTAATTTAAGATAATGAAGGAAAATGAAAGAATCTTCTACGATAATCAAAGTATATAGCAGTTTAACCGAGCATCTGAAATCTTTAAAACAGAGACATACACAATTCAATACAATTTGTTTGATAAATGACAAATTATACTCTTGAAGAACAGTAAAATATCACAGAGCTAATTGTTCACTTAGTGACAGAAGAGAACAGTCCGTAGGGCAGAAAAGGGCAAAGTGTGTTCTCCCTTACCTAGCAATCTGAATTTCTACTCTTTGAACTGGAAAAGTATAGCTTTTTTTTTTTTTAATCTTTTCTTCCAAGTAGTATACATTCTGTAATTTCATATCAGGCTGTTTGTGATTTGCAGTTGCAGTAAAGCTATGTAGAATGTAATAGCTAGAGGATTCTCAGCTGGTAATGAATACAGTTACCTGGATATTCATCATGAGCATTTTTTCTCTACTCAGTCCAGCTCTGTATTTCATAGTAATGCAAAACTCTCTTCACCTCCACTTGATGGAAATGTGTCCTGGAAATCAAACCTGAAATGGAAAAAGGGGATGAAAGAAACATACAATAAAGATATTTAAATGGAATTATGTTTTCTCCCCCCTAGTATTTTGTAAGACCTGAGTTCTGGAACACCCTGTTCAAACAAGTAGCTTATCTGAATCCAAAGAGTAGCTAAGTACAGCTCTTCTAAGTAAGAGTTGGTGGTTTGAGCTCTTAATCTATCAGGCACTACCATGACTTTATGCATATTAAATGACTAAAGTCTATTTTACTCAAAAAGCACTTATCTTTAAAATACACTATTTAATCTCCAGCAGCAGAATAAACTGAATGTATTACAGACTGTTAAGTTGTTTCATTTGCAAGGCCAACAATTATGTAGCCATTTAATTTTGCACTTACCTATTGCCATTAAAGTTACTAAAAAGCATGTTCATCTTCATTTGAATAAAGCATGAAAAAGCCATTGTAAAACATTTATTCACTGTAAAACACCTTCAGCTTTCAGACACCCTGGCACTGAGGTAGTGGACCAAAACACACCCTCGCAATTGTTGTACAGTTTGTAAAGTATAATGCTAGTGTTCATTATTGATTCACATTCTTTCTAATTGCTTTTATGTTTGAACAGATTCTCACTTTTATCTCATGCTTACAGTCCAAAAGACGTAAATGTAAAATAATAAAACCACATCTAACAAAACGAAAAAATCCAGTCTGTGATTAAAAAGCAAACCTTAGTGTTATGTGCTCTTTTTGTAAAGGAAATATTTTAAAAGTAAATGTTTCATCAGTAGTGGAAAATTATAGATAAGGATGTGAAGAAGATGCATTAAGAACTTAGACCAAGAATGTTAGTTCAGTTAACTTACCTCTTTCCCACAATGTCCTGACTGAACCGCAGGTCTGAGCTGAATGGAAGAAACTGAATGGAAACTCAATCCTAAGGACTGAGCATTGTCCTTAAACCTCAGTTCAGGACATTTAGCTAGCGCTAGGCAGCTGCTTGCCTAACTTGAAGTTTTTACTTAAGAGCTTTCCTGGACCTTCTCCAACACCAAATAAATTTACTTTCTAAAGTAAAACAAAAGGCAGTATGTATTTGAAATATGAGAACAATGACAGTATCTGGAGCAATGAGGATATAACAGTAAGGTGCCATTATATTGGCTGATGGAATGCACATATATCAGGTTACAGACCTTTGCAGAATGGAAATAGAGGAGATATTTATTTATTAGCGTTATATGCTGAAGGACCATCTGATTGGCTGAAAGGAAGCTACTTGATGAAAGTTTTGGAAGTCTCACATAATGGTCTAAAACTTTTTTAAATAAAGACATTGTATTGGAGCCTACAGTAAGGAATAATGGATATTGCTCAGAAGTCTTTATTTTGTCTAGCAGCAAAAGGCAATGGTGCCCCTTTTTGCCCTCCCTTTTTACCATAACTCTGGAACAAATCAGTCAAAGAATCCAACACAATAACAGAGTTGAAGGCATAAAAATATTGGACATCCTAGATAGAATTTCATTATACGCTGTCGATGTCATTCTTTTCTTATCCAATCCATATGAATCCCTTGGGGGCAGCAGCCAATGAATTAAAAAGTTTGAGGAAGTCTTACTGCAGAATTGTAATCAAAGGAAGTTCAAGATTCAGTGCATCAAACTTTCAACAACAATACGTGAAGCCATACTAAATATGGGTTCTGTTGGACTAAACATTCAATTGGGTACTTTTGAGTGCAATTACCGCATAGTACTCATAGTCATATGATCTCATTTTTGCTCAGCTATATAGGTCTATTGACCTTGAATAGCATAACTATATAATGGATATAATAATAAAACTACTAAGCTTTTAGGGAGAACTTTTCACCCAAGGATCATAAAGCATTTTAGAAAGGAGGTCAGGATCATTATCTGTATTGGCTGGGGGAACAGGAGCCAAAGAAGAAAACTGACTTGACCAAAGTTGTCTAGCAGACCTGTGGCATAGCCAAAAAGAAAAAGTGTCCCTTGTGTTGCAGTGCCAGCGTGAGGAGACAAATTAAAGGACATTAAAATTAACATTTTCTCCAGTCTTGTTTTATTGCTCCATTTATTTTGACATTTGAAAGTGTTTCACGTGTATATTTGTATTTGGCAAGACAATGAAATCCTCTCAATTTCTTAGCTTTCAAAGCTTTCCACATCAAGAGCAACTTCATTTCAATAAGCTAATAAGGCCACATTCAAAATCCTGTATATCAGCAGTTCCCCGTAATTGGAACTACCAGAAAAAAAAAACCAAGAGTTTAAGGGTTTACACTGTGGATGAATGAGTTATGAGAAAGAATGCATCAGTCAATGCTAAGGTGTAGGTGTGGGTTGACCTAAGTGGGCCTATGACAGGGTCCTGGCAGTGGGACAGCGGGGTTCATCAGCGTTTGCACATGGAATATCTGTCTTGAAGTGAAAACTGAGACACTCAGTCCAACTCCAAAATCTTTTTATTGAAATATCTTACAGGAGCATGGATATCCAATTTGAAACTTAATTGTGTAACTCCCAACCATTAGAAAATAGTATTTGGTTAAAAAAATAATCATTTTTATTAATTTAAAAAGATGAGATGTTAATACTTACAACACACAGAGAAAATGAGACTACTTGTTTTGCAAGTTCTCCCAATGCAAAATCAACAGCAAAATGTGGATTTTATTAAGGACAAATCATCCAATCAATTGCTCATATGTTTAAGGTTTACATCTAAGTTGCCTCTGAAAATTACTTTTTTGTGTATGAGCTTGTGTTAGTTAGTCCAAACATCAGTATTATGCAGTTGATTTTACTTATATTTTTGTTAGTATTGTAGGCTTGCTGAGCTAACAAAAATTATGATTTGAAAAAAGAAATGTATAATCATTCTGCTGTGATTTTAGCTGTCAGGTTTTAGTCTTATCATAAGGAGCTTTCTGTAAATATCATGAAAACATTTACTGTTGCAATAGTATATTTCAGCACAGAAATTTGATTAGTTAAAGCTTACTGGTCTGAAAAGTTGCCAAAAAGCTAAGTTTGATTTACTGGGTATCCATAGATTTGAAGCTCCACATACTGTTGAACACCAAGAGCTGCTATTAATCATTAATGGGCTATGTTTATGCCTCCTGAAAAGTTAAATTCTAAACCAGCACTTTTTGGCCCCTAACAGTTCAGGGGATCAGTCTTCCAATATTTAAAATAGCTAATACACAATCAAGTCTATTGCTACTAGTAAAGGAAACATTCAATCAGAGTCTCTTGTATAATTGTCAGTACAGCGTTATATACTTGGACATAACACTTAGGCCTCTGGTGTTTCTATTTTAATATTTTATCTTTTAATTAAAAAGCTTATGATTTGCTTGCCCCATCACTTTCATTTAAGGAACTGTCAATTTTTAATACAGTTAAGTTGACTGACATACAGTCATTGACCCACGAACATAAATAACTTCCATAATGAGGAATAGAGTACATATCGACTAAGGATTTGTTCAGTATTGTTCCCACAGAAGAAATAAACGTCAAGACACTGAAGTATTTTTCAGTGAAAAATATGTATATATGTGTTTCTTCCTGTCTCCTTGTCACACAGTCTCTGGTGCGATATTTTCAAAACAATTTAGATAGCTCAATACATTAAACCCAACTTTTGGAAATGTGTTACAGACACAATTCCCAAAGGCAACACAAGAAAGTTAGATGTTTCATCTAAAGCTGCTTTAATAACAAAATGAAAAACTGCAATCCACTTTTATTAAAAAGTCTTAAAATGCCTCAGGGAAAAGTGAGATCTTAGCTTTAAATTTCTTTAGGTGACACAAAAAGTTAGTATCTTTTACCCAAGACTGCATCGTGTTAGGTCCTATAAAATAAAATGAAGGCACGTCTGGAGCAACTTGCTTGCAAAAGTAATAGTATACAAGAAGGCAGATGTGATGACTTTTTTTCACTCACAGTATTTCAGAGTTGAGGTAATCAGAAATTTGGGGATGAAATCTTGAAAAAAATGCACATTTATCAGGTTTGGGGGAAAAAAAACAAACACAACAACTAGCTTTTTCACTCTTTTAGTGAGTGCTCTGACAACCAGGCTATGCTATACAGTCTGGCTTTCATTTCACTCCAAAGCACATTCAAAGGCTCTAACTTCTAAGCATGCCTGTGTCTGTGCATGTTTCCATATGTGTCTGTTTTTTCTGCATCTTTGTATGTGAAATGGAAATTAAGATTTCCAGCTGGTCATTATTTGAGGTTAAACTGAGAGGAAAACTGAATCACACTGAAAACTAAAATAAAAACATCTAATTTTTATTAGGCATCTAAGGCATGTATATAGCTGCTTTACATTATAAAACATATTTGTACTATATAAAACGCAAACTTTCTATGTGTATTTTTAAGGATACGTCAGTAGCAACATACTTCTCAAATTTAATGCTAAATAAAAAGGCTATTATTGAATGTATTTTAACTACCCATTTATGCAACCAAAAGTAACGATCATGACCACTGTGGTTGTTGCTGCTTATATGTTGCCTTAAACGTACCTCACTGTTGTCTATCTAATACCTTAACAACTTGTTTGGATGGTTTTGTCATAACCATAGCATAACTAGCACAGGCCACACAGTGCAACAGTAGAGGTATCCCCATAACAGCAATAATAAGCGGTTAAGTCAAACTATATTTAATAAGTTGTGCTGTAGGAGAAAGAGGTCATCTACTATTCTGACACATGGGAAACCACATACTTAGCTAATGTCTAAGAAAGCCAAAGTATACAAGAACCAATTGACTTCCATTCTTGGCTTAGTTCATCATTCTAGCATAGAATTTTTTACTTCCATGTTACAAATATTCAAAACCTTTCATTCAGGTTAGGACTTGATGGGATTTTTTATTTTGGTTTGGCTTTTTTTTTTGTCTGGATTTAACATACTGGACCAGGCCTCTACAGACATTGACATTCTTACCAAATTCTTAACAATGATTTCAAGCTAGAAATAGGAAGCTAGAGTTCAGGATTAAGTGTAGTATAGACAAAATGG